>MU182300.1:160866-171594 GCA_016904865.1 Pissodes strobi
TACATTAGAAAAGAAAATAAAAGTGAGCGAAAGTAGTTCGAACACTGGCAAGCTCATTGATCTGGAATCAGATGACTTTAGCAGGGACGTAGACAGACTCTTATTTTGGGGGGGTACATCTAAATTTAGGGGTGCCGCGCCCAATTTTTACCTAAAAGTCATTAAAATCGTTAAAAAACAGGCCTCAATCAAACAAATCAATCAAATTGTAGATTCTTCTGGACAAGCACCGTACTCATAAGCACAAATAAAATAATGCTTTTTATAACTTAGAGCAATTGATAACAGAGCAACTTCTAGCCAGACATTTAGGTTATGAATGATGGATAGATAACTAACTACGGTCACTGCGCACTGCGGATACCGTGAATTGACGACTGGGCTGGGCAATGTTGCCAACAGCGTCTATTTTTTTCGTACTAAATTTCGTAAAGTTTTCGCAACAGATTAAGATTTTTCGTCATAAATTTTATAGGCACTATTATTTTTAAGTTCTTCATGTGCTTCTGCAGCGTTATGTTTTTTTGTAATAAATTTCGTAAGAGATTTGAAAATTAAGCTTTATTCATTTACGGAAATACGAACGTTTATATATTTTTTCAAAAATTTTTAGGGTGGGCCATTGGGGGGACTAGGCACTAAAGAGGGGGGACACGTCCCCCCTAGCCCCTCTACCTACGTCTCTGTACTCTAGTGACATGAAAAACGTTAGCCTTATAACAGATAATAATGCTTTTGTTTTAATAAAATTTCCTTAGCGTATATATAGGAAAAGTCACAGATCTTGTAAAGTTGAATGAATATGTTATTCAATATTAGTATCGTAAGATCCCAGGATACGAATTCTATTATCCCCTAGTCGGTGATATATCCATAGATGACCGTTCTGACCTAGTTTAAAAACTGCCGCAACCTAACTCATCTAAAATGGCTAAAATTTCTTCTTTACTAACTTTAAACCTAAACTTACACCACATTTAATATGTAGACGTGTAGGTAGAGTGCTTTAAACTCTTGAAATAATGCGTTAAGCCAGTTTATGCCATTCAAGGCATTACTTGGTAATAACGAATTAATTGTTTAACGTATTTCCTGTCTTTTGGACATTAAAAGCCGGCCAAGTTCACGTTTGTAAATTACGTATGTCATCATTATGAAAAAATTAAACTTGATATTAACAAAAATAGCCTTTTTCTAATAATTAATACTAACTTTCTTGAAAATCAATTACAGAAATCTTACATTTTAAAATGATCCACAAAAAATTGACGTTTTAAATAATTAAAGTATTATCGTCCGCCATTGTCATGATAATATACTTACCGTTGCCCGTACCACATCAGAGGGCTCACGAGTTGAGCGCGCATCACATGTCTATTATTACACTTCACGCATGGCCCTCTGCTCGCTACGGGGGCGCAACCACCCGAAACTAACCAAAACTAACCCAAGCTATGCCCAAAATGAAGAAAAAGAGTGTTTACATATAATATTAAAAATAGAAATAAAACATGTCGCGCCACTGGAATCGAACCCGTGCCACTGGAATCGAACCCGGGCCACCGTATCGCACACACCACCCAACCACTGAGCTACGAAACCAGTTGACAGGAAATCGCTAGACCTTAAAGATATAGTGTTTGTCAACAATGTAATGCGCGCGCAACTCTGAAGCCCTCTGATGTTGTACGGGAAACGTCTACTTGATAATATCACTAACTTTTTGACAGGCATCGTCAAATAATTTTTGAGTAAATTTTTTCGTTTTTTTTGACTGTTTCTTAGTATATTATCATTTTTTACATTTTTTGAGTTTGCCTGTTAATAGTCCATACTAGTGGGTCCTAAATCGTGGTCCGCGGGCCCCTTTTAATCTTCCGAGGGGTCACAGAATGCAACTAAAAATCAGACAAGAAATATAAGTACTTTACATGCAATTACGTTGGCTACTTTAGGTAGTCATTTTGTACTAAATATTTTAAACTGAGTATTGAGTAAAATAAGGAAAGCGAACTTTTTCTGACTGAAAATAACTTTGTATTCGCTGAACTAGATGATTTCTCATAGCTTGTCGTATATTTTTGGTGAATAACTGAGCTGACCACATATCTGCAAGACAATCCGTTAAGTTTGTTTGGCAAGCTTGTCATCATATCATGAAGAAACTCTATAAAGCCATTTTCAAAAAATATGAATTGCTGAAGGTTTGATTTAAGGTGAGTTTTAAATAAGAGAAATTGCCCGAAGAAGCAGCACTTCTTATTCTGCACGTCACAGTTATGCAACAAGTCCTAAGAAGCAACTTTTTGGTCTCAGACCAAAAATATATCAAATTAGATTAAATTTGACAAAAGGGTATTTCATTCTTCATTCATCACATTGGTAAAAAAATGATTTTAATCTCTGCAATAGAAGATGTTGATTAATAAATAATATTCATATAATTTTTGAATGATTGTTTTTTGCTTTGAGAATCTTGCAATGCGCGTGTACTAAAACGAAATCTGCAAGGTTATCCAAGTCAGATTTTAGGAGTCCGCAATTTCGAGGGATATGAGAACTACTGACTATAAAGTAAAGAAAAAAGTTGACATGATAGCATGTCACATCGCAAGTAAGAAAAGTCCGGCTCTTGCTCTTAGAGAATATAGGGCGGAAAGAGGCGATTGCCAGAAAAAATAATATTTGTCAAGATTAACCAGCAGATTCAAATAAATTGCAGTGTTTTAGTGGAAAGACAAGCACGAATATAGGCAGATAGATATTCTTCTGTGCTTTGAAAATAATCTACAGACATCCAACGTCCAACCGCCTTTCCGCTTCACATAAAACATTTAAAAATATTGGTTATTAGGCATTTAAATTCAAATCTGCACAAAAACTACTAAATCTACTATAAAATCTTAAAGGGCGCCTTATATGATTTCAAGGAAAACTATATGCAACCGCTTTATTTTTGAGATAAAAGGTGAAAAAATTTACAATAAATTTGTCTATAATATTTTGATCCCAGCCATAACTGTTTAGATAAAAAAAAATTCGTGTGTATAGGTCACACGCGGCAGAAGTGAAAACTTCATAGAACTAAATTCAAAAATGACAACATCACATAGGGTTCCCAACCGGTCACCCATTTGAGTATTAACCTCACCCGATGTTGCTTGAGTTCAGTGATCGGATTAAAACTTCTTTTACGTTTTAATTTTAACAAACATGCAAAAACTGTATAACTGTGTTCTATCTCATTCTCATCGCATCTATATGTTCGTCTTTTTTTAGTGTTGTTTCATCAAGTCCCAAATTACCCCCAACGGTACAAAATAAGTTTTCACATCAAAAGTGATACACCACTTTACACGGTGTGCTACTTTTATCAGCTAGAAGAAATAAAATTTTAAAAAATATGTTTTGATACACAGGTTCGGATTTAAAGTATCGTTTTCGAAAAAACATCCAAATTTCGTTTTGATACACGACTGATGCAATGTTACTGAAAATTGAAGTTACTTTAGTAAGTTTTATGTAAAATCTTAATAGAGATCTTATGAAAATAAATAAAAAATATTTATACAACACTTACATATAATGACACTATAGTTGGGTTAGATTTATTTTAAATGAATAATGTGGCCTATAACTCACTAGTGGGTTATACGGCATAACCCCCTAGTGAGTTAAAACTGTTAAGTAATATCAAAGAATATTATATGAGTAGAATATTCTTTGGTCATATGAATTCTAACGAAATAAATAAACTTTCAATGAATAAGTAGTGTTTTTTTTAAGTTTTTATTCCAAAACGAATTTAAAATGATGAACCATTTATCAACAAATAAACTAAACCCTACAAACTGCAAACGACTTATTAATATCTGCATTAACATTTGAAGACCACAGGGGAAAAACGATCAAAGTCACAAAAAATACATTTCGAGAAATAGTATATTGTGTAACTAGGAGGAAAAGCAAAACATTCCTGGACGACTGTGGTAATTGCTGGACGAGGCGCAGCCGAGGCCAGCAACACAGGAGTCCAGGAATGTGCTTTTCCTACGAGTTGCACATACTATTTTTTATCCGATCGAAATTAATTAGAATACGTACTTATAAAAATAGAGCCAAATCTTACTCTAAATAAAAACGGTGTTTTAAATTTAAACTCAACATAATATCAAGTTTTGAATCGAGCGAGCTTGAAATTTATTACGTAACTACGGAAATAGCATCTAAATGTTGCTTTTGATAGACGTCAGATCTGACAAACAAGGCGTTTGAATAGAACAGAAATGTTACATTCCCGGCCTAGGACGGGAATGTTATATTCCCGGACAGTTAATTTCTATTCTTGTACAGTTATTGCATGTTGCCAAGCAACGAATACAATATACTGGAATCATGACTTTTGCGGTGAGAAAACACATCGGGAAGGTGTCGTTTTTCGTCCGATCGGATAAAAAATCAATTTTTAGTTTGAAAACGTTACGAATTGACTATTTTATATTTCAATAAAACACATATTTCTGTGAATGTTTAGTATCGAAGTTGTAGTAAGGCAACGTGAACAGAGGTATGTTTTTACTAAATTTTATCAAAAAAAAACTTGAAAATGTTCTCTAAATACCAAAAAAAAAACATTGAAGAATGATCTAAGTCCAGTTAAAGGTGAAGGGATCCTGTAAAATAGAAAAAAATAAAAATTATTTTTTTTCTGCATTTGTTGTTTGACCAATTATTAAAGAAAGGGGCATACCTAATCGGGGATGCCCCCCCAGGTACGTGAGTTGGGGAATGGGTTAGGATGATGGGAAATTGGCAATTTGCAAAAACCATGAAAAAAAGATTGAGCACTGGACCCCGAAACATGTTTACGGGACGAAAATGATAGTTGGGATTTTCAAAAAGACATAATTGGGGAGGGAGTGTAACATCAGTGTTGCATGTCATTTCTTATTTTAAAAAAGTAATTTACAGCATATTGAATGTTGCATAGGATCAATTGCATGTGTAGAATTTTCATAGAGAAACTGGACTTAAATCACTTGTGAAGAATGGGTATGCAAAAATAGAAATGAAACTAAACTGTGGGTTCTCACATCAAACTCATCCTCGCTTTGGTTTCCATCAACGAACGGCAAGTTTTCGTAATATGGCAGCATCTTTAACACGGCCGTAACACTTCCTTTTACGAGTTAAATATACCAAAGATCTGCCACTGGAACTCATTTTGTTACTTATAACAACCGATTTTTGTTAAAATTTCAACACGTGAATGCAGAAATACATTGGCACCCTAATATTAAGCCATAATTTCTGTGGCAAATTTCGTTGGCGCTGGGACTTAGCATACAACGGCGTGGACTTAGATCGTTCTTCCATAGTGCCTCTGTTTTTTAAATGACAGTTACTCGGACTAAGGTCGTTTTTCGATACGTTCGCGGGCGTCATGTTAAAGAGCATCTTGAAAAGTATAAGATAGAAAGGTTAGTTTGGGTTAGTTAGGACGTTCGCGGGCGTCATGTTAAAGCGCATCTTGAAAAGTATAAGATAGAAAGGTTAACTCATTTTTCACTGAAATGTGACTTAGATCGTTTTTCCCCTGTGGTCTTCATTTATGATAAAGCCATTAGTTGAAGTCAAAGAATCATTGACATCGCGCAACAACATTAGGAATTTTTGACAGCTTATTAATACCAACACATTGACGTATGCATTTTACCTTTTGAAAATTGCAAAAGGGTCTTTTATGTTGCACATTTTGAGGTCTTAACTGAGAATATTTTCTAATTAATTCAATTGGGTTTACACAATATCCTGCTTTTAATACAGCGAAGCATCTTTTTTTCTTCGTGTCAGGAATCATGATATAGGAATACTGCCCTCTGCATGTAGAAGTTTCTGTGCTTAACTATGCTTAACTTCTCGCAACGACAAGCGCCAAAAGCTTCTATTAACATAAACCTAAAAATATAATAATTAAAGTAAATAAGTATTTGCATTGACCAATTACAATGATAATCAAACACAAAAAGTCACTATTGAAGAATTTTTGCAGAATATGCTATATTTCAAGGAATGTTTCATGTGCACTACACTAAAACCAACTTATATTTAGAGTCCGTGTACGTAGTTCAACCTTGACAGAAACTATAGGAAGAAAGAGATTGTCATCTTCTCAGACAGTCAAGCAGCCATCAAAGCGCTGAGCTCACCCACAATCAGCTCCAGAATGTGTTACGGTAATTTTAACAATTCCGTAACATCAAGTTGTTCCGAGTTAACTTGTACTCATTTTTAGTTTAAAATAATAACATTTCATCTTTAACCTATTTGAAATTACTGTCTGAACCGACCCGGTAAAAACAGTGTGGAAAATTCCGCAGTAAACCGTATGAAAATATTAATAAATAATGAATTCTTGTGCTTCTCATCAAGTTCGTTTAAAACTATTTTTTGTCTTTAAAGGTGGGTTGTCACTGCGCGAAACCGTTTCGCGAAACAGTTTCGCGCAAATGTTTCGTACAAATGTTTGGCGATGTCTTCGGGGCGACACGAGTCGAAATGTTTCGGGTTTCAAGGTGAGCCGCCAGTTTGTGCGAGACAATGCTGCCGCTCTCTTAAGGCGGGCTCCCATTCTCGTGTATTTGGCAAGTACGCAAATATTTGCGTACTTGGGCATACTTGGCAAGTACACCAAGTTCCGAAGTCAATTTGACAAGTGCAGCGCTCTCACTACTCCTGTATTTGACAAGTACGCCAATACTTGTGTACTTGGCAATTAAGCATTTTCTCGATGATTCAGTGTTCATTTTCTTTCAATCATGGATAGTCGCACCGCTGCAGCTGCAGCGTTTGTGCTAGTAGCTGGCAGCTATAGAGGAGGAGAAAAAAAGCGTAGAAAGCAAAAAGAAGAAGAAGGTGGTGGATGACCTCTTTGAACAAAAGTCGAGACAGGTAAGTTATTACCATTATCCTGATCGACCAAAAGCAGGAACCATACCTCTGTAGGTATTCTGAAAATTGGTATACTAGGCAAAATTTTTGTTTCAGGTACTATGTCTCCATTATGATAGAGGACCTTATTCGAGAACCATCAGGAAGAATGGAGAATTTCCCGCGAATGTCCTATATCGACTTCGAATTTCTACAGATCGAGAAATTCAAAAACGACTTCTTGAGACCACTCCATTTAAAAAACTCACACCACGTGCACACGCGACCGAAGTCAAAGACAGAATAACAATACCAACTGCCGAAATATTTGCGGGACAAGCAGGCAAGTAGTGAGAGTGCATCAACAAGTATGCATTTGTCAAATACGCAAATAATTGTAATCACTTTGACTCGCCTAATTTTTACCGACAGCCGCCGGGACTTCGCCAGTGGCCAATAATTGTACAAATATTGGCCGAGTATACCACTTCCACTACTTGGCAAATATGAGCAATTGACAAATATTTTGCCCAATACACGAGAATGGGAGCCCGGCTTTAGTCCAGATCTTACCATACGAATAGTTTCGTACGCATATTTATTATTTAACAAAATTTTGGATGAATCTGAGGAAACTTTTATAACAGCTTATAATAAGCGTGCATTTCTAACCCAATATATTTCGAAATTCATTTTAGAAAACGGGCATCTATCTGTAGATCATAAATATACTATTCATACGATTGTTCATATACGAGGGGCCAACCGCTGATAGTATTTTGGTGTACACTAGCTTGGTATTTTTGGAATTATTTTGGTATTTTTTGGTAATATTTGGTATTATCTGGTAATATTTGGTATTATCTGGTATTATATGGTAATATTTGGTATTATCTGGTAATATTTGGTATTATATGGTATTTTGTCTGGTATTATTGGTATTTTGAGTGGTATTTTATGGTATTTCTTGTACAATTATCAAATATGAGCATGCGCAATAACTATGCATAATTCACAAGGCACATGTCGCAACGTCGCAATTACCTGTTCGATGTCCTAAACAGTGTTGCCAAATGCCCGATAATTATCGGAATCTACCATAATTTTTGCTTGATCATGATAATCGATAATTGCCCACTATCCAATGTTTAATTTTAAAAAGTGATATATACAAGAAGCTATATTCGGAAAAAAATCCAATGGTAATAATAATAATAATAATAATAATAATAATAATAATAATAATAATAATAATAATAAGCTCTTTATTTCCAACAGGCAAACGCCCAATTACAGGAAATTCACATACAAATTAAGAGCAAGTAATTCACAAAAATATTGTTATACAAAGAAAAATAATAAAAGATAAAATAAATAAGAGTTAGAATTAAAATAAACTAGCAAATTAAACTAAGACTAAATATAAAGAATGTAGAGGAACCTTGAGAGGAACGAAACGGATCAAGAACTTTACGAATAATGCAAAGTAAGTTAGGGAAACTAAGAAAAAAACAAAATAATCCAAAATAAGAAGTGACAAAGAAGAAAGAAATGAAAACAAGGGAAATACAGATGAAAAATGAAGATGAAGAATGCGGAGATACAGTTAAGGTGGGAAACCCGAGGAGAAACCAGACGCCTCACGCAGATGTTTCAGAACGTTAGACAGGCTGCTGGTATGTATATGAGAGGCGTTTGATACAAGATTAAAATTTTTGCACATGTTGTGAATGGGGCACTGGTATAGAACATTAGATCTCTCCAATCTCAGACTGAACGCGGGTTGTTGTCTAGATGCTAAACGCTGTACACGAAATGTTATAATTTCCAAAAGAAAGGGACAATCGATCACATCATGGAGAAACTTATAAAGGAATATCAGCGATTGTGAGTATCTGCGCGCAGACAGCGACAGTTTCCTGAATCTACACAACAAAAGGTTATGATCAAACCCTCGGCTGGGTAAATATCGTCCTCTCTGAACATAAGATACGTGAGAAATCGCCTCTGCACAGCCTCCAACGAATCAATGTGGCAATCATACCACGGACACCATACAAGTGACCCATAATCCACCCTTGGTCTGATGAAGGAGTAATAAAGCAGTTTGATAACAAAGATGTTGGTAAAATTTCTGCAGGATAATCTTGAATATTTTGGAGAAGTTACATGGATATAGGACGATAATTCTCAATAACTATTGGATCGCCCTTCTTATGCATGGGACAGACTATTGCAACCTTCCAGGTTTCAGGAAACATGCCCAGTTCCAGGATCAGATTAAAGATATGACACTGGGGCTCGCACAAAACGATGGAACAGTCTCTAACAATGAAGTGGGATGCCATCTGGGCCAGGGTGATCTTGTTTTAAAGTTATTTGCTTGCTACAACTATATCATCAGTAGTTATTGGCGGAACGTCGATGATATCGGAATACTGCATTAACGGATCAATATTTGCAGGCTGGTGGGAATCTTTGTACACACTTTGAAAATAGTTGGAAAAAGCCGAAACGTCACATTGGGGTCCGTGGTAAGAGTGATTAGTGTCTTTCATAGTGGCTGGAATGCGGGATTGAGCTATGTTGCTTTGAATAAAAGACCAGAAGTTTGATGGATCAGAAGTTATGCTTGTTTCGGCATGCCGGATACATTCCCTGTATCTTGTCGGAGCTCGATTTAATTAAGCTGCGCAAAGATTTGTATCTGGAGAGGTAAAATGTAGATTTATAAGTTTTAAAGTCACGATAGGCCTTTTCTTTTTTGAATACATTGTTAATGAGTTCCTTGGTAAACCATGGAGGAAAGCGCCTACGCCACGGAAGTGCACAGGTAGCGAATATAATATTTAGAATCTCATAAAAACTCTGACATGAGTTACCGACATCTGTGCCATTGAGAACAGGCGACCAGTTATTAAGGTGTAGATCATCATTGTTTACAGGAAAGTTGCCTATGTGAGGGAGGGCCGCTTGAAAATTGATCAGTAAAGATGGATGATACGGATCTTCATTAACAAGTGGAACGTCGTTTTTTTGCAGGAAAGTTTTAAAGTTCGGAAAAACTAGATCCCAACAGCGGTTGCGTAGCTATATTGTTTGTGGCGGTGGCCAATGTTAGGTGTATTATTTTATTATATTGGCGAAGGTTAAGTATTTCACTGAATCCAGTCAAAAGTCTGTGTTTAGCATTAGCAACATGTACGTATTTGTTTATATTAATGTTTACATGTTTTGTTTAGAATGTTAGTATAATTTTTAACTAAGAAATACCGTTACAAAAATAACAGGACAATAAACAATATAAATTTTATCCACTTTCGATTATTAAGCTGAATTTGTATTTTTTTTATGGTAGTGACACACACACTAAAGGAAGATCCTCTGGCGCTCGACGAGCGGTGTGTTTGCGAAGGTGTTGATTGACACGGTTCTTGAATCGTTGTAGGTTGTAATTAGGGGGAAACAGATGTCCTGGGAGTGAGTTGCACAGTGATGCAGTGCGCCAGACAAAGGAGTTCTTGTAAAGCGATGTTCTAGGTATTGTACGCCGTACTGGTGCGCTTTTGCCGTCTGTCGCGTTGCCAGGGGCGGCATGGGGCGGCCCAAATCCTGTGAATATCTGCCGTGAAAGTATCTGTAAAACAGGGACATCTTGGCCACAAGTCTGCGGTGTTCCAGACTATCCAGGTTCCGGGTCAACTCCGAGTCGCCGACAAGACGTACAGCTCTCTTCTGAATGGAATCCAGCAGCTTTAGGTGTGCTTTGGTGCGGCACCCCAGATGTGTGAGCAATAT
>MU182300.1:196594-243115 GCA_016904865.1 Pissodes strobi
GTAGAAAAAGAAGAAAATAGTATTGCCTGCGAGAAAGCCCGACTTTATTGTTAATGTGTGTGGTCCAAAAACAAAAGAAACTCAGATAAATTCGTTAACTGAAGTATGATGCGGAATTAACGAGAAGTCTTAATTTATGAAAACATTGTCGACTTAACGAAGTTAAGAGAGAATCGGGATTACGACAAATATTAGGATATTATTTTTGCCCTGTTTTTATTACAAATACTAACTAAACTTCATTAATAACTTAGTTAAGTAAACATTTATATTTGAATTATTTGTCGATTCACTCGAGAAACGCAGTACCTCCACTTATTTGAACTTTGGAAAATGGTGGGCAGATTTACAAAGCGTAGTCGTCGTAAAATACTTTACTGAATTTGACTGTTCATGCCTGAACTCATGGCATTTCTTGAATAAATCATTTAAACTGACGTCTCTAAATCTGAAATATAAGACGTAGCATCTTTGTGAGCATCGAATGGAACAAGCAGAAATATTTAACCGTCGCGTCGCGTCGCTCAAATGTTACATATTTCTTTTGATTACCATTAGATCTGACAATATGTATTAGCAGAGCCAAAAGAATTGTTGCTGGAGAGAATTTAGCGGCCATTTATTAAAAAAATAATGGTAAAGAACTGTTTAGCACTAATTAGATTCATGCTCATCGATGAAATGCTTGAACCTTTTAGGGGAAAATGCATGTTTAGGATATTCATGATAGGAAACTGGAAATGTATGGGTTGTAATTAAGTACTTGTGTGATGTACAGCTACTTGTGTTATGTACAATTTTCTCCACGCTTTTGGTTATACAGGTAAACATGTACAAAGGAAAATATAAATAAAATAATTGTTCCTACCTTAAATGTCTTAATATCAAATTCGGATTGCCGCGAACAGATACATGTGACTCCTAGTTACAGAAAATATCTGCAACAAAAACAATCTTTAATGGCGGAAAAGAAACCCCATTTAAGAAAAGCACAGAGAGATGAAAGGAGAGAGCTCGGAGCGGAGAAGCAGTGGTGATATGCTTTGAGTATATATGCAAAATTTACCTCTGTCTCATGTGAGGGACAATTTGGCGTTTAGATGTAGACAGCTCTGGTACTATGTCTTTGGGGTGCATAATCTTAAGGATGATAGTGCAACAATGAATATTTATGACGAATCGGTGGGTAAAAAGGGACAAAACGAAGTGACATCTCTACTATTTCACCACTTCACAAAAGTCCTCGAAATTACTTCGCGACATTTAGTTCTTATGCATTTCCTGTATATTATGATCTATTGTTTGAAGTTATTGGACACCATAACGCATATTTTTGCAATCCGAGGGTACCTACTCATTTCTCCCCAATCACCAGGATTTCTCGGTTATATCGAAACGAAAAGCCGTAGAAACAGCTGAGATTTCCGAAGACTGGGATGCTATTATTCGAATCTGTCGGAAAAAAGTTCAACAACGAGATTCTTTTGATTTAAGTTTTCGACAGACAAATTCTTCGCTAAAAAACCTCGACCTCCAGAATACCTGAAACCTCCAAGGATGTACCGTATTCGGGTGGAAACTAAATTTGTAGAAATAAGGGATAGCTACAGTGGATCATGGAGGGAATCCATTATTCGACACAAGACTGATCTTTCTACTGAGCTCCAGGCAATGCCTTTGTACCGATAACCTATATCTCTCAGCCCCTTAAAGATTAAAGATTGACAAACAATATCTAAAGTCCTGAGAAACAAAGAAAATTGTAAATTTTATGAGTTCCTAGTACCATCAAACAACCATGACGATACCGAAAACAATATTATCGATCCAGAGGATAATAGCAGTGGTTGCGAAGAAACTTAGGTACTAATCAGAAATTATGTTTCACTTTCTTTGTTCAAAATGCAAACTATATTTCGTTTCTTTGTTATAAATGCGTTTTGTTTGTAATAATTTCGTTTTGTGTTCCTAAAAAATAATAATGTCTTAATTTTTCTGCAAAAACCACTCATGTCAAACTAATATAATATTTTTTCTCAAAATCTATAGCTTTTTGACACAATCAAGTGACACGGTTTCATTAGAGACTTATACCATTTTAACTTGTTCTACAAATCTTTTTTTAAATATTTAACCTATTTAAAAAAAAACAATTTTAACGCTCTCTTCTAAAGGACCCCGCACCCGACAAAGAGAGAATTTCGGAACCATACGATTTTCTTTCAATTTTAATATGTCGTAGGTACGGATAAGTACTTAACAAAAATGTATGTTAGTATATGGCGCCCCCCCCCCCCATTTGGCTGCAGCGGCATATCAAAGTTACGGTAATCAAAATACATATTTTTATTTTTTTTTGCATTTTAAGCTAAAAATTAGTCTATATTTAATGGATTATAACAGCTGTGGGCACACAAAATAATTTTTAGGATGTGAGTCCAGTGGCGTACATAAAAATATTAAAAAATTGTGAAAAATATTTTTAATATTTTTATGTACACCACTGGACTTACATCCTAAAAATTATTTTGTATACCCACAACTGTTACAATTCATTAAATATAGACTCATTTTTAGCTTATAATGCAAAAAAAAATAAAAATATGTATTTTGATTTCCGTAACTTTGATATGCCACTGTAGCCAAATGGGAGGGGGCACCATATTCTAACATACATTTTTGTGACGTACTTATCCATACCTACAACATATTAAAATTTAATGAAAATCGGGGTCGTTTGTGATTTTTTGACAAATAATGTTGTTTTTGCTGGAAACCCTTCAATTCTTCAAGAAATTTATGTACAATCTATTGAGTATTTTGTATTTTTATTTTATAATTGTAAACTATGCAGTTTCCATAATGTGATGTTTTAGAAATTGAAAGTCACAAAATAATGCGATATATTTATGAAAATTAATTTTTGCTTGTTTTAATATGTCGGATGATTAGAATGAGGCATTGTTAGCGGTTACCTATTATATACGGTAATTTACCCGGAATATTTTATGCATCAAAAAATGTGTATTTCATTATTATAATTTTGCAATATTATTAAATTATAATTGATAATTAGAGCTTTTTAATCATCTCCTGATGGTTAGCGAAACGCGCGTCGAGTGCAAAAATTCTGTTTCGGTGTTGTGGTTAAAAATCTGTTTCAATACATTATAAGTGTTATTATTAATATAATTTTAATTTATTTTATTTATAATTAATGCTGAACGAACTTCATATATCGCCACTCATATAAAATTAGTCAATATCTGTGAGAGCACAGAACAGGATGTCTGATGTAGAATGAAAACGTAAAAACGTGTAAAATAAATCTTAATAAAATGACTTTTATATTTAGCAAAGGACAAACACAGATATTATTTTATGCTTTTGGATACAAATGTGAAAAATATTATCAAATTATATAAAAAAATCTCTTAAATAAATGTCCAAATTAGCTCAAAGAATTGTAAAATATATTCCTTTTTCCTGCATTAAAGTATATAAATCTACACTGGAAATAAATCTTGCTTTTGCTTGTCTCACTTAAAATAATATAAAAACGAAAAGCTTTTTCCCCTGTGATCGGTTTCCTTCTCTCCTTATGCTAGCAGGGGTGCTTCTTTTATCATTTTATTCTCTCTCTTGCCGCGGTATTTTCCAACTTTTTTATGGCGCTTTCTGCCTGTAATCGTATAGTATTTATTTTTTTTTACACAGGTATATTGAGTGCCTTGTTTTATCGCGAAAACCAGACGTCACGAAAAAAAATAAATATAGAAAACTTATAATTCGAAGTTTAGTCGTTTAGTTAGTCATAGTTGCATGTTTAGTCTAGGGGTTCGCGAGACCGAGACCGAGACCTGGCAAGTCTCGGTCTTGGTCTCGAAGAAAAAATTTAGTCTCGGGTCTCGAAGTTCGAGACCGAGATCGAGACTACCTTGGTCTCGGTCTCGATCTTGTGTCGGTTTAGTTTCGGTCTCGGTTTGAGCAAATAAAAAGAAATTAAATAATTTACTGTTTGATTTCGTTAATAACACAAACTCTACTGCGGAATGTTAAGAGAAATATAAATAGTTTAGTAAATATACCGAGTGTCATTTGAACTGAATAAGATCCGGTATTCAAAATCAAAACTTTTGCATCACAATTTATATTTGGATACCGTTATTAATTTAGAAAAACATTTTCCTATTAAGAACTACGCAGCATATGGGATATTTTTTTAATTAAATGATCTTTCAAATATTTTTTTACTACAACAATCGTCTCTGCTTATATAAAGACTAAACAATTAAGAGTTAGCGTCCTCATGAATTTGCTTGACACTTTCTTAATAATCATTTTTTTGTTGCCGACATTTACGGGTAATTTATATTCCTTTCAAAATGACTCTCTGACTAGCGTTAACTAGTTTTAAAAGTAGAAAGTCAAAAGCAAGTGTCAATTAAAAGTATGAACGATATTAAGTAATTTATAAAATTTTTTTTACAGGGGTTTAGTTTTTGATTGTTCATTTACTACTTTATTCAAAAGTACTAATAATTGTAGTTTATTTTGTGCCACGCCCAATTTTCGCTCAAAAGTCGTTAAAAAATATAAAGGTCGTGGGGTTCCTTGTGACCAATATGTTTATATTTTAGAATAAGAAGAATTGAGGATAAACTAATAAAAAACATAAACATGACGATAAATGGTATTTACCTACATTAAATCAAACCAGTTTTTCCATAGATAGGTATTAAGGTTTCAATTAAAAATTATAATTATGTAATTGTAATAAGCATAAAGTTATTTCGTTTTTAAATATAAATATATAAAATATTTCAATAGTTTCCTACTAAATTTTTTATAATTAACAACAAACACACCAACAGAATTAACAGCATCCTTCCCCGCTTGATCATCTGTGATAAATTATATAGGAAAGTCCAGAAAACGCAAACGTAAATCGAACCGAATATGGAACTACTTGACTGGCCCAAAATACCCAAATAAAGTGCATTCTTTATTCCTTACCGCCCGTCGGCCAGCATCGACAATTTGTCCAATAGGAAGCAGACAACCTGGCTAAAAGTAGCATGTGTAGCATGAATACCCAAAATATTATTATTAATTTCTTGACCTCTTTTTGAGATATTACCCCGTTATTGAATTCCTCATAATTTAGAGATCTGTGTTTTAAAATATTATATACCCACTGATGAATTCATTTTAACAAAATAATTTGCCGGAACTTTCTATTACATTAAACAAAAATAAAATGGTTCAAAGTACTTATTCGGAACTACCTACTTTAGTTTAGCACTATATTATTTCTCTAATCGCAAAATGCCAATCAAAACTCTAGTCAAAACAAACGCGATAAGTGGTAAAAATCACAGATCAAAGGAAAGCTGTCAAGGGAACGCAATAAGAATGTGCACGAATCGGCCATTTCAGGCGGCGGTGAAACCAGCCGTCAGCCGCTGCCATAGCAACCTCGTAAACAAAATAGAATGCAACGTGCTCTATATGGCCATCTGTGACGTAAAATCAGGTCGCGTGAACCTGTGCGAATGTTAGTAAATTGCTCCAGTATTTTAATAGATAATTAGATAATGGTAATGCTAAATATGCTGAAAAATCTACACATAATTATTAATATTTTTATTGGCATAATAGGAATAGGTGTTTAATATTTTAAGATTTTTTTATGGAATTTTTGGGGGGTACGTGCTCCTGTATTTTGTTACGCACAAAAATGATGCGCAACTTTGCCCCAATTTAATCGACCTCGTATCTCTTGCGTTTCCAGGATTCCCATGCCTGCACTCGAATTTGTAACACTTTGTGTAAATAGTCTGAAGTAAGTAGGTACTTTCCCATGCATGCACTCCAATTTGTATCACCTTGTAAAAAGTGTCTAAAGTAAGTAGGTATTTTACACACGGTAGTAGGAAAACTTTTTGAAACCGTTTTCACTTTTAATATACAGTATGTCCACGGATGGGGTTTACAAGAGGGCAAACGGATAAAATTTTGCAAGACGCGAAAAGAGGCCACTTTTAATAAAAATAAGTTGAAAATAAAATTGAAATTGCTATTTTAAAATTACTGTCCTCTATAATACCATTGCAACAAAATACAGCAAATTGAGTTTTCTAAAACTCAATATTTTCAGATTTTTTGATTTATATTGTTGACAATAAAATAAATTTCAGCAATATTAGTAACTGTATTCGTTACTTTTACTTTATTTTAAGTAACCTACAGGAGAAAAATTGCAGGTTTTCAGCAAATACGCTAAAAAATGTTACCATTTGAAAGTTCTAATATATTTATGAAAATTTGCATTTCAACATAGAATCAAATTTGAACAACTTTTCCCGTTGAAATTCTTTGATATATAGTCAAATGCCCCACTTTTTGCCTTGTGATTACTTGACATATGTCAAAATCGAATTTTTAATCCTCAAAAATGTTATTTTCGATATTTCAATAATAAAAATGTCTCCAATTTGTTGCAAACATTATGCCAGTCACTAGGTATATGCCCGAACAAGTTCTTTTCATAACATTAGAATCGCTCAGACGTTCTATGTAAGTATAAGTACAGTTATGGTTAACACGTTCCCTGCCGTCACGGTCTATAGGACCGAGAACGAAGTGTTCAAACTATAAAAACTCGGTCCTATAGAGCGAGATAAAACGGTTCGCCCACGCCAACTCGGTCTATAAGACCTAGATCGTTTAAAGGTTCCCGAGCGCCGCCGGTCTTTTCTTTAGTGCCAATAAGCATGATAATAGACCGAGCCGGCCTGTGAGACAAGTTCGCACCTAGCAGTTTTGAGTTTTTTTATTTCTACTAATGTCAGTACAAAATAGATATCTTATAATTTTTTTCATATTTTCGTCTTTTATTTTAATTCATTGGCAAATGTTTTAAGTATCGAAAAAGGGTTCCTGAGCAACCTCTAAAAATCTCAGAACCCAAACCTTACCGGAATTTTTTTTTCAGAAATTTGTCAAATGTCGAAGAATATGCCTCCTAGAATGTATATAAGTTGAGTCGGCCTTACTAATCAACGTGGACGCCTGAAAGGATTCGAACAACAAGCGTAAACGTGTCACAACAGATCAACACGGACCGCGGTACCGGACCGAGTGTCGCAAATCGAAGACGAGATCCTCCTGCGCCGACTCGGTCTATAGGACCGAGCGACAAAAAAAATATTTTTGAAGGCTAGAGGCGTTATTTTTCAAAATTTTCGCTAGAAAACTTTTAGTTATGCAATACTTTACTCAGTGGCGTTATTGGCCTGTAGGAACAGATTTCAAAAAAATACCGTGGCGTTATGGTCCAAACAAGCAAATATACCTACGGCAGTGAACGTGTTAATTAATAAAAATGATATCTACTACCTACCCTTTAATAAGATATTTACAGATAAAATAGTATATTAAGATACCAGTTTTAAAAGACCATGTGCTAGTGCGGTAAATGTCTTTTAAAACGTGTATTTTATACAATTTTTTCTATTTTGTACGTTTTTTAATGAAAAACATTAATTTATTCAAGTCGCTATCAAAAGTTGGACGTTCATCTTGTCACTTTTGACGTCTATGTTGTTAGGAATCCCATTCAAAACGGTGTCGAAATTTTTGCTAGTGAGCCTTGGCATTGAACAATTTTGTTAATATCATAGCAATCGATCAACAAAAGTAGTGTTGAAAAGAGCTTTCTTTCGACACTACTTTGCGTATCGAAAAGACTTCTTTATTGTAGTATAACGTACCCGGGTCGATTCAACATAGTTGAATCAGATAAGTAAAATTGTGCTTTGTCTTTATTTTGCCAATGATCGTCAAATTAGATTTAAAAGAAATGGATTAAAGAGAGGACCAATACCTACGTTGGGTTATTCTTATATCTTACACAATTTTTAATTATTCGGATTGCGCTTCGACCAAACACAATTAGGGAAATTTGAGGGAAAGGTGCGTCATGTAAATTAAACCACAGATTCCTAATACGCCTAATTTATTAAAGAAAAGCGTGCCATACTCCGCCTGGAATTCACGAGGGAAAAGTGCATGGCAGAGAAAACCTCGATCCCAATTCCTAAACCGAGTTATGCTGAACAACCTTTATTAGTATAACAATTAATTAAATTACTGTCTCACGCACCGCAATTTGTCGTTCCACACTTGTGACAATACTACAATACATTCAAAACTGAAGAGTTTAGTATTAGTTAGCCAGACGTCGCCAGCAGGTACTGAGGTCCCATACGGGAGGCTACTCAGCTATAGTTGCAAATTGAGCTAATATCTCTAGTAAGACCTGCAGGCCGATTAATATATATTTTCTTCGTTATCGCTTAGCGATTGATTACATTATTTGTGATTGAATAGTATTCCTTTACTGTTGCTTATTAGTCATAGTCATTTCCATATAATACATTTCAATTACGATATATGGTTTCATTCTGTGTAATTGTACACAGGCTACAGATCTTTTATCATTTCGGGTGCTTATAAGCAATTGGCATCAAGTCAAAATCAAAGTTACAAATTAATGCTAATTTAAATTTCACATAGGTTTCATACAAAAGCAAATCATTAAAAATATAACATTTGTTAAAAGAACGACTTAGGGTGCCTTGCTCGCAAGCTCACGATTTATAGCTAGGATATTCGCTCAGTCAGGGGAAGAAAATGTTAGTGGATTCATCAAGTCCCTTGCTTACATTACAATCACAGTCATACGAAAACTAAAATTCCAGCACGAAGAGACAGGAAAAAATACACAGTGTTATTCACAGCATAAAACGATTCCATTACATATATACACTTGTTATACCATCAAATATAAGTTATCCATGAGAATAAATGAAATATTTGTGCAAATTATGTTTGTAACAATATGAAAATATATATACAGGTTAATACCATCAAATATGAACTATCCATGAGAAGAAATGAAATATTTGTGCAAATTATGTTTATAACAATATCAAAATATATACACATGTTGTGCCATCAAATATGAATTATTATCAATGAGAATAAAATAAATATACTTGTGCAAATTATGTTAATAGCAATATCAAAATATATACACACGTTATACCATCATATATGAATCATCCATGAAAATAGAAGAAATATTTATGCAAATTATGTTAATAACAATATCAAAATATATCCATATGGTATGCAATCAAATATTAATTATAAATGATAATAGAAGAAATATTTATGCAAATTATGTTAATAACAATATCAAAATATATACACATGTTATGCCATCAAATATTAATTATCAATGGTAATAGACGAAATATTTATGCAAATTATGTTAATAACAATATCAAAATATATACACACGTTATACCATCAAATATGAATCATCCATGAAAATAGAAGAAATATTTATGCAAATTATGTTAATAACAATATGAAAATGTATACACATGTTAGGCCATCAAATATTAATTATCAATGAGTATAAAATATATAATGGTACAACTTATGATAATAACAATATTAAAAGTTTCATTTTACCGACTTGTAATGACATAATATTGCAACACAGAAGCAAAACAATTCACCAAAATAAACTGTACACTCCGCTGGCTTCGGACTCTCTATTTTTCCGTTCTCGAGCAATACCTTTCGGATCCCTTCCCAAAAACCTCGCAAAAACTCGACTTCAATTTATGACTTGATTTGTCCTTTACATGTATAAGGGGTGTCTCAAAATATATACATAGAGTGTCTCAAAATTTAATGTATCAGGTCTAATGAAATAGTATATCAAAGAGGTGGGTCATCTCATTATGATACCAAAATAGAAAAAAATTATGTTAAACATTTTAAAAGTAAGTTGGTAAGTAAATTTAACTACTTTTATGTTTTCATTTGCCAAAAAGCCTTATTCAATGTAAAATCTTAAAGTATTCAGAGTTACAAAATTGCTTAAGTCGAACAAACTAATGACTAAATAATTCTTTCGAGACCGAGACCGAGAGTCTCGATACCTTAGTCTCGATCTCGGTTTTGGTCTCGGTCTCGGTATGAAATTTCTAGTCTCGATCTCGGTTTTGGTCTCGGTCTCGACATCGAGGCCGAGACCGAGACTAGGCTCGTGGTCTCGCGAACCCCTAGTTTAGTCATACAATTGTCTACCCTACCACTTTATGTTTGTACGAATGATCCTGGGGCTCACAAAACTACAGAGCTATCTGTATGTTAGAAGCGTATTGTTCGCTGCATTTTTGCCAAGATTTGGGTCCACTATATCATCATCCTTATACTTGTTAGCATTAATCAGCTTTATGAATAAGTGCACATATTTATTAATGACAAACTCTGACAAATCGATGTTGTCAATTATAGGACTACAAACCACCTTGGTTTGCTGTCTCATAGCATTCTGTGAGAGTGGTCATTAATATAAAGCTATTAATATTGTCACGATTTGTATTTCTTATCTGTGACGCCATGCCTTACTTAGCGTGTAGGAGAGTAACTCAGATTTAGGAACGCACTACGTCAAGTTGAGAAAAGATAATAAAGGAGACACGTCGATAAAAACAGTAACAAGACTATTTTTACAACCAAACTTAACAACGGTTAGACTATATACTAATAAAGGCGTGTTTCAGATTATAGATGAATTAAGAGTTTACGCTATACCCAATTAATATGAAATGCATGCCTACTCGAGGGAAGCTTAGTTCAAAGTTTGTCTAGCAAGCGGCGTCACTATTTTATTAATAAAGTTTATGCGAGCGGAGTTGTCTTTTATTTAGTTATTTGTTCTGATATTTATAAGGTAAGTCTTTTAAGTTTATCACAAATTATTAAGGCACTTTCACTACTTTTTAAATCTCCCCAAAAACTATCCCTTTACTGCAAGTTCTTATACTTCATAAATTCGGCTCCCTCTATACTTTTAGTAGCCCCCGAATGCCGTGCATACGTTCATCCAGGTTAGGTAAGGACCTGACAACCTTATACCTGTGCATAAGTGTTCTCAGTTATGGGGGTTGTTGGACAGAACAGCTAGAAGTGGACGTACCTGTGTACAGCCCGGCAACTAGACTGAGCGGTTTGAGAGACTCGAAAGCCTGCTGAACTTGGCGTTTGCCTGCGTATTTATATGTTGTAAAATACTGATGGCTGCATCATTAAGGATTAAAGTCGCTCCCGTCGATCGCTCAAGTTGTTTATAATTATTAATAGTGAATGTTTATATAACATTTTTCAAGTTCAAGTTCAAACTTACGACAGGGTGATATTTAATTAATGCTTTTAAGTAGTTCACAATATTTATAAAAGACTGCCTATTGATTCACAGCAAACATCAAGTTTTAAAAAAGTTAAGAAATATGACACCCAATTTATACTAAATTAGCGTTTTACTGTATATTTAAAAAAAATTCTATGTTATAAAAATATGTATCATGAAATATATTATTTTGCATCAAAATTTGCACATTGTATGTATTATTTAGTGTTTATTGAATTTTGTTCATTGTAGTAAAACCCTTATAGCATTTATATAAGCTTTATGATACTACTCTGTCATTTTGTTATTTAACAAGTACATATTCGACAGCCTTTTTAGAATAAAAAATACATATACCAGACTCAAGAAAAGATCTTGATTAAAGGGAAGTTTAGGAAATTTCAGTACGCATTATTAAAGAAACAGGCAGAGGATAATAATTGCTATATGTATACTCCGTATGATAAAGCAAGCGAAGAAAACATATTATCCTAAAAGCATAAACGTATGTTAAAGTCCCATCCAGTCGTCGTTAAACTATACTGGTCAGAGACCTACTTGTGTACAAAAAATATACTAAAATAATTATGTTGACTTGATTTTGACTTGTAAATGGAGCTTTGACGGCTCATCCGATCGCCTCCTTGCCTCCTCAACCCCAGCCGTTTCAAGTTTTCGCGGAACCCTACCTAGATAAAAAAAAGTCTGAAACCTGAAGGTGTCTCAAGGACCCCAATGTTGATGACAACATTTTTAATTGAAATGAATTCGACGATGAAAGTGATGAAAATCAGGTTACCGAACTAGATATTTTCTAGGATAAACAAAGTTAAATAATGTACCATTTTTTTTTTATTGCAAACCATTAGCTAACCTTACTTAATACAAATAATTTTTAATATCCAATTATGTACGGTAATTAACGTCATTAGGGAAAACATCAACCTTTATGTCAAAATTACAAACATCTAGAAATAATGGCCAACTAATAAAGCTCTCACTTATATGTTCTTGTTCTTCAAGTCTTGGATCATTTAGTGATTAATATATGTAATTAAATATAACTTCGCCGAAAAAGGCATCAGGACCGGACGGAATACCTGCCATCGTGCTAAAGAACTGCGCCAACGAACTAACACCCGTTTTTTCCAGGATTTTTTCTCTTTCTTACAGAAAAGGGATTTACTCATCCTCTTGGAAAGTCGCTCGAGCGCAACCTGTTCCAAAAAAAAGCAAGAAAACCACGCCCTCAAATTATCGCCCAATTGCGTTGCTTTCAATAATCTCCAAAGTCATGGAACGTGTAGTCAATCAGCAACTACTCAAATACCTCGAGAACAACAGAATAATCAGCGATAATCAATACGGCTTTCGCAAAGAGAGATCGACAGGAGATATTTTGGCCTATGTCACTCATATATGGAGTAGGGCAATTGAAAACTACGGAGAGTCTCGAGCGATTGCGTTGGATATTTCAAAGGCATTCGACAGAGTTTGGCATGACGAACTGCTCAACAAACTGCCGTCCTTGGGACTGCCCGCCTCTCTCTGCAGCTGGCTGGCCAGTTTCCTTAAGAACCGATCCCTACCCGTTGCAGTCGATGGACACATCTCGGACACTTTCACCATCAACGCGGGCGTACCTCAGGGCGCAATACTTTCACCAACTCTGTTCCTCATCTATATTAACGACCTGCTGATCGATACGAATAATCCTGTTTAGAGTTTTGCAGATGACAGTACCCTTGTCTCCCACTTTAGATCAGAAAAACCCTTACTAGCGACTGAGACTCATCACCGCAGACAGGAGCAGATTACAGCAATTAACCAAGACCTGGAGAAAGTTCAAACTTGGGGCGACCGAAATTTGGTCCAGTTCAATGCAGCAAAGACCCAAGTAGCAACGTGTACTAAGAGGTTCAATACAGCGGGCCCTGACATCATTATGGCAGGATCGACCATTCCTTTATCCTCGTCAATCGGGCTGCTGGGTGTCTCGGTCAACAGCAATATGTCATGGCATGACCATGTTGCTAACATCGAAAAATCAGCCTCCCAGCAGCTTGGTGCGCTATTTCTCAACAAAAAACTCTATACACCGCAGCAGTTGCTCTTGCTGTACAAAGCGCAAATAAGACCGTGCTTAGAATATTGCTCACATATCTGGGGTGCCGCACCAAAGCATACCCTAAAGCTGCTGGATTCCATTCAGAAGAGGGCTGTGCGTCTCGTTGGGGATCCGGAATTGACCCGGAATCTGGATAGTCTGGAACATCGCAGACATGTGGCCGATATGTCTCTGGTTTACAGATACTTTCACGGCAGATGTTCCCAGGATTTCGCCCGCATCATCCCGTCCTTGGCAACTCCTGGCAGACAGTCCCGACATACGGCAGGAGCGCACCAGTTCGTCGTACAACTAGAAACACCTAGAACATCGCTTTACCAGAACTCCTTTATCTGGCGCACTGCATCACTGTGGAACTCACTTCCAGGACATCTGTTTCCCACTAATTACAACCTACAAATATTCAAGAACCGTGTCAATCAACATCTTCGCGCACACACCGCTCGTCGAGCGCCATAGGATCTCCCGTTAGTGTGTGTGCCACTGCAATAAAAAAAAATGAGTTTCCAAAATAAATTTTTAATAAAGATGAATGATTCGTTTAGAGAAAATACATATAAAAATAGAATTTGTGGTTAACAAAACCATTTTCGTTTGTTTATAGAATTTTTTTCCGAAAATCGACCAGTGTGCGTTTCTATAGCAACTAAAATGTCCTTCCCCAATCAATACTTACTAAAACATGTCAGGCGGCAAGTTCTACCAAATTCAAGTAAGTTCTTATTACTACATCAAAGAACAAAATTAGAGATTACATTTGCTATCAATTTAGAAAGCTCAAAGAACACAAAGAACGTATGCACAGAACTACAGGTCTAAGTTTGTTATTTTTAGGTATTGTATGTTTAATTGTATTGTATTATTTTAAAACTTCTGTTATTGATTTTATTGTTAGTCATAGAAAATATTAACAGGTAATTTCAATAATTTTTTAATTTATTGCTTACAAATTGATACCACGTTTTTTATTGTACTCTGTTGATACTAGAGAGATTTATTCATTTACTAAGTTTAATGCTGTTATTTAAATTGTCTGAATTGTTAAATATATTGAAGTCCTGACGAAGAATTAATATCAGTTCGGAACTTAAATTTAGTGTAGTAAAAAATTTGCTTTGTTTCAATGTTACTATACCGACAATATGAAAAAAGTCATTGAAAGGAAACGAAATATGGACTAATATGCAACCTTGGTAATATTGTACTGCAATGCGTAGAAATGTAGAGAGAGTTTATCAGGGAACCTCGACGGAGAAATTAAAATTTATAATATCATAAAAATATATTGTTTTAATAATCAACTCAATTTTACTACACTAGTTTATATTTATCTATTGTTCTGGGGCGGTAAAAAATTAAGTTTTTCTTCAAACGTCAGTAAATCCGTCATTACTCGACTGTGTAGGCGGCCGTGAAGTTTCGTTTTTCCTCCGCCGGAGCTTTACTTTTCACTTTTCCGCCGGCGGAGGTAAAAGTGTTGTCATAGCAACATAGATACAATACAAACAGACAACAAAATAAGCGTCAACAACTCAAGATTTATTAAACTACAATTTGTATTTATCACTCAATTTGTGACTGCATTTCTAAAAATCATTAATTTAGGAACAAATTGGTTATTATTTAATCAAACTTACTCAATAACTGCTTATCAATACGGAATTAAAACGCAATCGGAGACCCAATCTTAAAAAATAATTATTGTTGACAGTGTCCACTGACAGCTTTATGTTACAAATTCATTGACACCGGTCTAAGCAAGGCCACCTACGACCGTGGTCTAAGCCGCCTTGCGAACCCATTTATCTTTAATAATAATTAGATATTATTACTATTAAAAAGAGATGTTTTTGCATTAATTTATCGACATTTGAAGAAAAAACAGCATATTTTATTTGGAGGAAAAGTTACTTTTCATGGCTTGCTCTCTATTACCAGCCTCACTCCGTTCGGCTGTTAAACACGAGCGCGCCATGAAAAGTATCACTTTTCCTCCATATAAAATAATATACTATTTTAGGACTTTTCCAATTGGCACCAGTCACCATTTCTTACACATTTAACAGTAACGAAGACAGCTTTGCCTAAGTAGCATTTGATATAATTAAAACAGATGAAAAGACAAAACTTATTAAGAAATTGTGAACTTTAATTAAGCCTGTTGGGATGATGAATTTCAGCAGGGGAAATGAAAATAAGGAACGATACGGTCATATTAAGGCAATTAAGGATCGTCTGAAAGCATTCTAGATTGACGAATCTCTCTAAAGACTAAATTCAGGTAATGATTCCACTCAACTGCCTTTATGAATAAAGTTCACCTGATTTAAGTGTTGAAACTTTGTATATAATGTAATATAGAAACACATGGGGTAATGTCGATTACGTTAAATTCACTTTAATTTTGATGCGTTATAGATCGTAAAAACCTGGGAACACTTTGTTTAAATGACAATTAGAGTTTGATTAGATATAACAGTGTATGACAATTCTTTAATAAAACAAAGACCTTGTTACTTACCCGGTGTTACTGGACACAACAAGGAAAATACAGGGATAAACTACAATTTAACATTAGATAATAGAAGCACGCAGGTTTTGTGTAGCAAATATATTTATAATATTCATAACAGTGGCGATAAAATGTATGAGTTTAGGGAAATTATTCTGGGGTTTTCCATTAACTAGTAATGGAATAATGAAAATATTCATAAATATTTCACAGTTAGTAAACAATTTCCATTTGAAATTCTACAGAAAAATTGTTATATCGTTGATATTAAGAGCTTTTAACTTGGAACCAAATTGCTTTATAGGCCCTTTTTCTATGTTTGGCATACACATACACACACACACACCTACACACACACAAAAGGAAAATCCTATACCACTCACCGAGCGTGCGTGGAGAAGACGGTGGACGTTGCACTTGAAAATGCGGCTCTAGAAAAAGTTCTGTGTGTTTTTCGAGCGCAAAGTAAGATTGCCGTTTTCGAAAGATTACTGCGCTCCGTTACGCGTTGCGCAGTAACATTCTTTCTCAAGCGACAATCCGGCACTTTGCGCTCTAAATACACAAATAACTATTTTCTACTTGCGTGCGCAAAGTTCAACTTTGCGCACGGAAACTCTTTGCGCACATTTGCGTTCGCAAAGTTCATCTTTGCGCACGGAAACTATTTGCGCACTCATTTTGTTTCGCATAATTGCCGTGTTTGTTGTTTTTTCATTATTTCAATGCTTTCTGCATACAATAATAAGATTTCTACTTTTCTAGGCTACTCGTAGCAAAAACAATATTCCAATTAACACTTGCGCAAGTGTCTTTCCCGCACTTAAAGCATATCCGAACTCCGCTTCTCGTCGTTCGTCTAACTGCTTTAGCGTGCGGGAAAGTATCACAACTATTATGAGCGTTTTTGCGACCCAGCGACAAAAACGCTCCCCACAGTTTCTTATATAGATGGCCATGTTAGCGCTCAAAACGCGGCGTTCGATATTCGAATAACCACGATGTGATAATTTAGTGGTGAATTATGTATTTTTCGTACTCAGTACCTCATGTGACAAAATAAATTCGATTGCGGAAATGCCTATTTCACGGTTTAAAATTATAATTTGTGGAAATATACTTAGCAAAAAGTTGATTAAACCAAACGTTAATATTTTCAAAAGTGTCAAAAATCATATTAAACAGTAGTTCCATTTAAAGTTATCGTTTTTTCAAAATGTTGAATTGAAAATCTATTAATTTTTATATCGTGACAAATAATCGTGACAAATAACGGAGATATTTACGAGTTTTACAGCAATTATCAAATTAATCTGAAAAAGAGCTTTAAACAGGATTATCCAAATTTGGCTTAAGATTTTACGATTATTCTGGAGAACATCTGATTTTTCCTTTCTTTTGGTGTGAGAAAAGCAATCTAGTTGGTAGCAGAAATGTTAATTTACCCTTAAAATGTAAGGTTTCTAACATGTGAGTTGCATATTTAGAGCATATTATTTGGTGTACTTATGATATATACATATTCCGATTCAGTAGAAAATTAAAATTGCCAATTTCAAATATATTAGATAAACGTAGGTTTGCAGATTTGTGACGTTTAAAAAAATTCAGTCTATGAATTGAATGAATACTATATTTTCTTTTCCTCCGCTTTTTCCTGGAGATAATAATTGCTAACAGTATATCATCTTCCATGGGTTGATTTGAAATGGAGCAGAAAAACGCCCATGTGCATAATGTGCAAAGAATTTATAACGCAGCGGCCTGGTCGCGAAGTTCATGTCGCCGCGACCAGGTCGCAAGCATGGTCATACACTAGATAGGTGGTAAAATGTCACTATAGGTATAAACGTGTCATAATAGGTAATAGCAATGTCAAATTTGGTAGTGTTTCTCCTCGGTTTTCTCCATCCAAAGAACCTTACAATACTCAAATATTTATGATAAAACATGAAAGCTTTATACAGGTTTCAGATTTAACTTTTTTGTGTTAGATTATGTATATTTCTCGGTATATTATTAGGGTCTAACATTTATTTATTAAAAGTATCCAGTTTCCTTTCTTTCTTTGTACCCAAAAATTGTGATTATTTTTAGAACAATAAATAAATGCTGCTAAGAAAAATTTTTTAAACATCAATTTTTAGGTGACTTTTACAATTTTCAAAAGGAGTCAAATGGCTGTTCTGACTTAGATAGTTTAACAACAGATCCAAAGAAAAGACCCTTTATTGTAAATATCTAAAAATGTGTCTTCGAACTCATTAATCAGTTTTTTAAATATAATATGGGCTGTTGAAACTACTATAAAAGAGCCACACGACTTAAGGAATTAATTAAATTGTAAGAATCTTCTACAACACAAGGTTCATTTAAAGTTAAATATTCTTTTCAAAATTCACAACTTAATTTTTTTAAAACAATATGACAGCAATATCCACTTAAATAAGTGATTACGGGCATTTCAGATGTTATAGCTTTTGTATCAGACTGTAACTGTAATTTTTGGCAATAAATTGATAACATAGTAAGAATTTAATGAGTTATCTAATGACAGGGGTTCATATTCAGGAAGCTCAAAAAATTTATTTACATTAATGTCTACGTAACGTTTAGATTTTAATGATAATACAGATTGAATTCTTAGCGTTTTTCTGACCGCTATAGCTAGCGAACAGAGATATGATAATGGCCACCAGCTAATTGCCTATATTTTCCAAACCGCCCTTCCAATGGGTCCGTCTGAAATTTGCCTAGTAAGACATACGTCATATTAAGCTCAGTTAAACAGTATTCAGTCACTTCCAGTAGCCCATCAATGGTATGGCATAATGCAGTGTGGGTTTGTCTAGTCAGTCTATTTGGAAAAATAGATCCATGCCAAGGATCTAGACAATTTTGCATTTTTAGCAGAAAATTAAATGTCGGATCATCGTTGGAGGTTGATATTATATCTCTGGTGAAGGGTTCTTGAAATTTATCTATTAAATATTTTCCCTTAAGAGGGGTTTTAACATTAACTATTCTCCACCAGGTCCATATTTTTTTGTTTATGGCAGTGGTACACACACTAAAGGGAGACCCTATGGCGCTCGACCAGCGGCGTGTGTGCGAAGATGTTGATTGACACGGCTCTTGAACATTTGTAAGTTGCAATTAGTGGGAAACATATGACCTGGGAGTGAGTTCCTCAGTGATGCAGTGCGCCAGACAAAGGAGTTCTTGTAAAGCAATGTTCTAGGTGTTTCCAGTTGTACGGCGAACTGGTGCGCTCTTGCCGTCTGTCGTGACTGTCTGACAGGAGCTGCCAGGGGCGGGATGAAGCGGTCCAAATCCTGGGAACATCTGCCGTGAAAGTATCTGTAAAACAGAGATATCTCGGCTACATGTCTACGGTGTTCCAGACTATCTAGATTCCGGGTCAACTCCGGGTCGGACGAGACGCACAGCTCTCTTCTGAATGGAATCCAGCAGCTTTAGGGTGTGCTTTGGTGCGGGACCCCAGATATGTGAGATATGTTAGCAACGTGGTCATGCCAGGACATATTGCTGTTGACCGAGATACCCAGCAGTCCGATTGACGAGGATGAAGGAATGGTCGACCCTGCCATAATGATGTCAGGGCCCGCTGTATTGGCCCTCTTGGTAAACGTGGCTGCTTGGGTCTTTGCTGCATTGAACTGGACCAAATTTCGGTCGCCCCAAGTTTGAACTTTCTCCAGGTCCTGATTAATTGCTGTAATCAGCTCCTGTCTGCGGTGATGAGTCTCAGTCGCTGGTAAGGGTTTTTCTGATCTAAAGTGGGAGGGTACTGTCATCTGCAAAGCTGTAGGATTATTTGTTTCGGACAGCAGGTCATTAATATAGATGAGGAACATAGTTGGTGAAAGTATTGCGCCCTGAGGCAGGCCCGCGTTGATGGTGAATGTGTCCGAGATGTGTCCACCGACTGCAACGTGCAGAGATCGCCTCTTAAGGAAACTGGCAAGCCAGCTGCAGAGAGAGGCTGGCAGTCCGAAGGACGGTAGTTTGTTGCGCAGTTCGTCATGCCAAACTCTGTCGAATGCCTTTGAAATATCCAACGCAATCGCTCGAGACTCTCCGTAGTTCTCAATTGCCCTACTCCATATATGAGTGACATAGGCCAATATATATCCTGTCGATCTCTCTTTGCGAAAGCCGCATTGATTATCGCTGATTATTTTGTTTTTGTCGAGGTACTTGAGTAGTTGCTGATTGACTACACGTTTCATGACTTTGGAAATTATTGGAAGCAAGGCAATTGGACGATAGTTTGAGGGCGTGGTTTTCTTGCCTTTTTAGCACAGGCTGCACTCGAGCGACTTTCCAAGAAGATGGGTAAATCCCTTTTCCGTAAAACAGAGAATAAAACCTGGAAAAAACGGGTGTTAGTTCGTTAGCGCAGTTCTTTAACACGATGGCAGCTATTCCGTCCGGTCCTGAAGCCTTTGGCGTATCTAGATTTTTAAGGATTTTACGAATATCACGGTGATGAAATTTGACTTCTGCCATGGTAGTGTTGATGTTCGATATGGTGGGGAGAGTCTTGCCTTGGGGGACGTCTAAGGTAGAGTGCGAAGAAAACATTTTGGCTAGCATGTTTGCTTTTTCCTTGGCTGTAGTCGCCGTGATGCCATGTTCGTCTGTCAAAGGTGGGAGAGACGTTTCTGTAAAGTTGTTAATTACTGCCTTTGCTACCGACCAGAAATTTCTGGAGCCACTGGGACATTGCAAAAGTTTATTCCTGATCCTTTGATTGTGTTTGTCCTTGGTGTCGTGATAACACGCTAGCATTCGTTTCTCGCTTCGACAAAATAATTGCGATTTTCAGCGGTCTGATTTTGCTGCCAGTACTTGTAGGCTTGCTGCATCTTCTGTCGAACCAGGGCTTTCCTTTTGATGATAACTTGATGGAATTTGGGGTATATGCTTCCATTCCTGAGGAGATTACTTGCGTGATCTTTTCGCAGCAGACTGACGGATCGTGAGCGCCAAAGCAGACGTCGAACCAAGGAAAATCTAGGTAGAACTCTCTTAGATCGTCCCAGTTTGCAGAATTGTAATGCCAGATTTTGCGAGGCAATGGTGGATCCTTCTGTATGAGTGGCAATTCACAAACCGTTGTAATGTGGTCGGAAGTACCTAATGGCGGACCAACTGTAACTGTGTACTGGTCAGGATTGGTGGTTAGAAAAAGATCCAGGAGGGCGGCGAATTCGCCCCTCTCTGAGATTCGAGTTGGTTCGTCTACAATTTGAGTAAGTCCGCAGCTGATGGCGAATGCTTCAGCCTCTTTACCTTCGCTGTCGGTCTTGTTGTGATGTTTGAGCCAGTTGGTGTTGTGGGCATTGAAGTCTCCCAGAACGATTATTTCTGAACTGGGGTGATCAACCTGTATTAAGTCAAAAGTGGTAGCTAATGTTGAAAAAAGCTTTGGTAGGCTCTATCGCTCGGAGGGCGATAGAGACATCATATAAACTTGGTTAATCCCTTGGCGGTGAACTTGAGCCACATGACGTCAAGGTTGTTCGGTTCGAGTGTATCCTCGCGGTGACATGATAGATCGCTTCGCACAAAAAGGCATATTCCGAAGTTATGTCTAAATCGGGTATGTAAGTCGTAACCAGGATAAGGGTAGTTCACTGTTGTTGTTGTAGAACATACTTGTGTTTCTGTAAGGGCTAGTATGTATGGTCTATTTACTAGTAGAAGTTGGTGTACCGAATTTATGTTTGTATTTTGGCCTCTTATGTTGCAGAAATCAATTCTAAATTGGTTCGGTATCTCTGCTGTCTGTGAAATGCGGAATGAAGGGCTCCCAGGGCCCCCAGCGCCCGGATATCCGAATGGCCGGGTAGTTTACGTCCAGAATATTTTGATCCTGGAAGCGCCATCATGTCCATATTATTATATTCCTACTGTGGAACCCGAAACCACCAGCACGGAAACGGAACGTGACTCGGGAAAACCACTTAGCGCTTCCCAGTTCTGGTGGGGTGGTCTTTCACCGGACGATGCGAGTAGGCGTATGCATCTACCACCTAGGGCCGCTGCGACTGGATGCATCGGCCTCAGACTCTTTCCTTTGGTGGTCCCTAGTCTGATAGAGGTAACAATAAGGTTTGTTGGGTCACTCCCTAGTGATCAGCTCCAGACTTTGTACTTTGGCGTTCTCCAGCCTGGAGGAGGACGATGGGATTTGATGGGCCACATCCCGTGGCAACTCGGAATGGCGGGGGCGTCACTCCCCGTAATCAAACTGCTCTCACCAGTTTGACGATCCTGCCAGCTAATACAATGCATCCCCTCTTGTCACAAACTGTCATTGATCAGCTCCAGACTTTGTACTTCGGTGTTCTCCAGCCTGGAGGAGGACGATGGGATTTGATGAGCCACATCCCGTGGCAACTCGGAATGGCGGGGGCGTCACTCCCCGTACTCAAACTGCTCTCACCAATTTGACGTCCCTGCCAGCTAATACAACGCAGCCCCTCTTGTCACAAACTGTCATTGATCAGCTCCAGACTTTGTACTTCGGTGTTCTCCAGTCTGGAGGAGGACGATGGGATTTAATGTGCCACATCCCGTGGCAACTCGGAATGGCGGGGGCGTGACTCCCCGCAATCAAACTGCTCTCACCAGTTTGACGTCCCTGCCAGCTAATACAATGCACCCCCTCTTGTCACAAACTGTCATTGATCAGCTCCAGACTTTGTACTTCGGTGTTCTCCAGCCTGGGGGAGGACGATGGGATTTGATGGGCCACATCCAGTGGCAACACGGAATGTGGGGGGCGTCACTCCCCGTAATTAAACTGCTCTCACCAGTTTGACGTCTCTGCTGTCAGAATATCGCATAAATTATTATTGTAAATTGTATATTCGACGTTCTTTACATATTACTGTACAATGTTCTCTACATACAAATTTGGCACATTTGATGCAATATGTAACCGTTTCGTTTTTCTTTTTACAAAATTGCATCTTTCCACTGTTCTCTCGGCAACTCTATTGTCGAGATTTACCCTTATATTGCCGCGTAGGATGTTTATACATCAAAACTAACCATAATGATCAACGCCAGCTAAGCCGCGGATAAAAGCTAAAAGTGTCCTATGTCCTTTATTTTACTCTTGAAAATTTCATGATGATCGGTTTAGTAGTTTATGCGTGGAAGCGTAAGAAACAAACAAACAAACAAACACATTCGCATTTATATTATTGGTTAGGATTCTTTAATAATACTTCGCAGTGGATTAATTCACTGCACAAATTCGACACAAGAATCTAATGCCACCAGGAATAACATCAACCTATAGACACAGCTTGTTCACTGCCAGTTAGTCAGCCTGGGCCGGCATCCTTTCATTTGGGAAAGTCAAGACGGACCAATCTCCTCTGTATGGAGTCCAATATATTGAGCAAGTGTTTGGGTGCCGAGCTAGAGCAATAAGAGCCATATAATATTAATAAACTCTGCTCTCTCTTGTGAATGTGACAAATTATTAACAAAACCTTACAGAGCCTCTATAATGAAAGGAATAAATATTTTGAGAGCTAATTTAACATTTTGCCTTTCTATAGATGATAGAAAAAGAGCTTTTAAACTAAGGGAATACCCATGTTTTAATATGTTGTCTCGTTCGAGTTCATGTAGTTTTTTTGACCACTGAAAACGAAGCATTTTTTTTGGTCTGTCTCAAAATCGGGATAGAAAAATGCCTGCTTAGGTTTAGAATTTAGCCAGTTGTTAAAAATACATTTTAGTAGATAGACAATGTCAAAAAGGTAAAATAATGGCCTTTCTTGGGCAATAGGATGGGGGAAAACTATACTGACTTCATTCCGTGGTGAAAAATTACTCATTTCCTTGCTATTTATTGCATTATTGTCACTATCTGTACAAAATACTATGTAGTCAATTTCTTCAAAATTTTCTATTATGGCCTTGATAAAAGTATATAAGATTTTTGAGTCAAGTTTAGCTACAGGACATATATGAATTACTTCTTTAAGGCTTGAGCAAGGACTTGCGATCATAAATGCAACTGCATATGATGCTAAAGTATTGCTGTTATTTACTGATGTTCCTACAGTGTTTCCTGCCTTATAATCCAAATAGGAGTCAATATGAATTTCATATTGTCAGTGATATAACATTTTTATCTTTATCACTCAAATATTGAAAAATGTTACGAGCATAGGTTAAAAAAATGCCTTTCATCAATATGGGGATAGATTTTGTTAGAATGAGGTAAAATAATAAGAGCATGATTACGCAAATATTTATAGGAATGAGGGCTTATAGTAAACAAAATTGAACATAAAACAATAGTGCTCGGTGAGTACCGATATCTCTCTTTTGAGGTACTCAACAAAGTTACCTGTTCTGAAATAAATTTTAGATTTTGTGTAAATTCATCGGAGCCTTTTAGGTTTAAAAGAATATCCGTTACAAATATTTTTTTTTGTTTTCTCGTGTTGGTCAGAATCAGGATGATGTGAATTCATCTCGCTCTCTAGTAATGGCGAGGTCATTATTAAGAGGAATTGATATCATATTATCAATTACATCGATTAAACATTCTTTAGCGTTAGAGATAGATTATACGCTTATTTTAATTCACTCGTGAATTTGAAATACCTTCAGTTTTGGCAGGGCCGAACATTAGGAGTGAGTTAAAGATTTATTCTTGAAAACCTAAATTACAAAAGTAAACGAAATATACGATATCAGCAAAAATATAAAATAAGCAGAGCTCTCTACCTAGGGTTGTGTAACTAAACGCGAACCAAAGAATACTAACTTTTATTTTTACGTTAAGACCGAAAATAGGCTTGCTTGGCGACGTACTCGCCGGTGTGTACTTTCCCAGCAAAAAATAATGACCATCGAGTGGTTCTTGAAATATAACAGCGAGCTCTCAGAACACTGCCTCAAGAACATATACTTTTCTTACGAGAACAATATATATCGATAAACAGACGGTGCCCCAATGGGATCTTCACTTTCTCCAGTCATCGCCAACCTGTTCATGAAATACTTCGAAACCGAAGCTCTGAAGAATGCCCAAATGAAGCCAAGCTTTTGGAAACGGTATGTGGATGACATTTTCATTATATGGCCACACGGTCGAGCCAATCTAGACCTTTTCTTGGAAGAGCTCAACAAAATACACCACCGAATACAATTTACACTTGAGGTAGAAGCAAACGGACAACTGCCTTTCCTGGATCTATTAATTATAAAGAAAGACGACTTATCCATCGACTACACAGTCTACAGGAAACCAACCCATACCAATAGGTACCTAAACGCAGAGTCCCACCATCATCCCTCTCAGATACAATCAGTAGCCGATACTCTGATCTCCAGGTCCATCCAATTAACCAAATCCTCACATCGCTCAGAAGAACTCCACAACATCACAAGAGCTCTAAAACAAAACAACTACAAAGAACACCATACAAAAAGGCTTCTAAGCGAGCTACAAACCCAACAACAAACAAAAAAGAGTACGATGAATCCAGACCGACAACTACACTACCATACATAAAAGGGGTAACAGACGTAATTGGAAGGATCCTACGGAAACACGAAATAACAACAATCTATAAACCACCAACAACGATCCACCAGATTATAGGCAACCCCAAAGACAAAATACCTTTGGAAAACCACGGGATATACAGCATCCCCTGCAAGAACTGTGACATGGAATACATCAGCCAAACAAACAGAAGAATCTCTGCCAGAGTACAGAAGCACATGAACAGCACAAGAAACAAACAAACCACCTCAGCTCTGTTTCAGCACCACCAAGAAACAGGGCACACAATAAATTTCCAGGAAGCAAAACAGATCGCTCCCATAAAGCATTTTCGAACACGCACCATCAGAGAAGCCATACAAATAGAAAAAAGAATACATACCAATAGGAGAGATGATGCACAAAATATTTCCGACACCTGGAAAAGCATCATTAAAAAACAACAACCAAAATTAACCACATCAGAGGAACGAACACATAGACAACAAACTGAAACACAGGAATTCCGACATATCCAAGCAGAACCAAGATACAATCTGCGCAGACGCCAGCCTATAAAAGGCCAGGCACAGGACCAGGGAGCTCAGTTCGAGTCAAGCAGCCATCAAGGAAGCAACACTTGAAAATGCCAACTGAGATGTTGGCGAAACGTCGTGAGACAACCATTTCTACTGACGAACGGATTGAAACCCGGAATAACATTTTTGTCGAACTGCTGCAGTAGAAACATCGCATAATAATAAGGTATTGATTCCGGGAATCTTCATGTGCTTCAACTGCAGAAAAAAATTCTCCTGTTGCCATTTATAGAGTTCGATGTCGTTTTTCTGCGATGAGGGCTTCAAAGTCTAGAATAAATTCTAGTTCTTCAATGCGCGATAAAGCATCTGCCTCTACATTGTCTTGACAATATCGGTGGAAAATTGGCCAATAAAATCTAAATAGTGGAACTGTCGTGGTGAGCCACTGGCTTCCTTTTCGACGAAATGCAAATGTTATAGGCTTGTGGTCTGTAAAAATTGTAAATTGTCTTGCTTCTACCATATGACGAAAATGACAAATTGCGAGGTATATTGTCAAACGTTCGCGATCGTAAGACTATATTTTTGCTCGGCAGGGCTAAGTTTCTTCGAAAAAAAACTTACGGGCTGCCGTGCATCTTCGCTCCACTGTTGTAGCGCGGCACCCACGGAGAATTCCGACGCGTCACAAAAAATTGCGAGAGTCGCGTCGAATTTTGGATGAGCAAGCAAAGCAGCTTGTGCAAGGCTTGCTTTGGTGGCTTCAAAAGCCGTGGATGCCACAGGTGTCCAATTAGCGGGTGTTACCCTTAACATTGTTTTTTAAAAGCTTGTTATATTGCAAATAAGTTGAACACGTTTTTCACTTACTCGGAGTGAAGCAATTCAGATAGATCGAAAACCCTTCTCAGATATAGTAAAACATTCTGACGAAAGAACATTGTGCTCAAACACTCTATTAGAATATGTCAGTACATCCTCGTTGGTTTTGTTAAACTTTCGCTAGTGGAATACTTAGTAAAACCGTATGCCACCCTAGATGCGCTGATATTATTAAAGACAAAGTTTCATGGTATTCGCCATAATGTTGTACAGACGAGAAAATACATAGGACCCAAATAATTTCTTATATATATGATGCCGTATGGTCTAATATTTAAGATGCAGTTAAAATAAAATTAATCATTTGGATATCTGCTGCAGAATCTTGACTGATGCGTTATTGCATTGGATTAGGATATATAAATAAATTGTACAATAATTAATTACTACACGACCCAACATCGTTCTAACTGTTACCAATAAAATTCAAACCTACCGCCAAATCAAGAATAGATGGCGCGCTACAAACACCCAATAAGAAGTAAAAACCATAAAATTCAAAAAAAATATGTACATTTCTTTGTTCGCATCCATTCCGTAGTCGAAAAATGGTGAATATGTGCAGGCAGACTAACTGCTTGTTCTAGCAAATTAATAATACGAAAATGTAATAAACAATAATATGTTGGACCCCAATTTTAATTCGAGAACACGCCTATCAACATTAGTTATTTTAGTATGAATTTTTTGCTTAAGCGGTTTAACGGATTCTTAATTGTATGAGTGTAGTAAAAAATAATTTCAATGCTTTTCCGTATCTATTTCTTGCGGCCGGCATCGGCAGGTGGATTTTATGGACCAAATTTCTAAGCGGTCTGTTTGTTTTCTTTTGTTCACGTTAGTTTTTATGGTTGTTTGTCGACGTTTATTTGGTAATTTGTACCTCTCTGGATTTAGGTTATTTCAGCTTAGCTTAGCCTTCCTAGAAAAATGGGATTATTTGGAGCTTCTAAATGAAAAATAAGAACAAGTCATGAAATCAAACCATCTATATGTTATTTAAGGATAATTAATCTGATACCATAACCATATTTTGTAATTGCTTTAATTACTACTTCATGATGGAAATTCCTTGTGGACATCTACCATCATAATATACCGTATTAGTTCTGTTTCAATTAAGTTTCTATAGCGTAACATTTATTTTAATTGATCATTTTCTGATAACATTTCGGGAATAGTGTCAATTAACGTCTTGACGTTTGCCTTGCGTCTGTTTGTAACCTTATTTTGGTGCTGCTACCTGCCTATCAGTGCGAATTACGCAATACTAACTACGGTATTACCATTGTCTCTATAAACAATGGTATTACCGAGCTGGAGTTTGTGAATATTCGTCCCTGAGACTACGTGTTGTTGTTTAGGCTTTGATATCGCACGTACTTATATCGAATTAGGGTGATTTTGTCTACTTCGGCTGCCGAGAAGTAAGGTGAACGCTAGTAAGCGGTTAGTTAGTGATTGACGTTGATCATGAGTTAATTAGAATATACATGTTATCTGTATAATGGGAAAACTTATTGTGTCTCTATTCTCTCTATAGTCGGGTTAGTTTGGGTTAGTGTTGTAAAATTAGACAGAATTCGGCAAGTTGAAATCTCGGACTGCAAATATTGACGGGATCGCTAAGTTTATATGTAGCATGTAGCACGTAGCTCATATGAGACTGTCTAGATAGGTACTGAATAGTAATATCATGTGTAGTAGTTCACCGTATTACGTGTGGCCTCTAATTTCGGCATCTCTTTCGTTAGAATAGCGAACGAGCACACTTTTCAAAATCTGGTCTTTGTAAAAAGCAATGTGCTGTCCCGTTGGAGTAGTTTTTATTAAATATCTTTCGGAATTTTCTACTGAGCCCATTTTAATCCTTAGGCGGTAACTTCTTATCCTACCTTTAGCATATTACTTCGTGCCTAGGTTCTCTTCCATAATTGGAGCTGCTTTTTGTTCTTTATGCATCGACATCTTGTAACCATGTGCATTGTTATTAAGTCTTCTATATTTCCCCTTGCAGAGGCACTGTCTCTTCTAACCTTAGGCAGTCTAGCTGATTTCAGTGTTCTAGAGCAGGCAAAACTCTCTTAACAGATAATGTTTTATTTTTTTGCCTCTAGACTATTCCTTGCTATGGGTTTTTAAGCAAAAGCCTTGAATATGTTAAAGAAGAAGTTCCGTATGCTCGTCGGTCGTGTGGATGTAAAAGACTCCTTCGGCTACCGATGAAACTCCTTGTGATCGTCGGTCGTGTAGACATTTTCTTCCGTGAGTAGTCTGGACAGCTGTTCATAAGTCTTTATAGACCAGTTCAGCAGGTCGGACTGTGAAATTTCATATATGCAAATTTTATCTTTATATTTCAATTACTGTTTAATTTATACCACGGTAATAGTCATAATTTTCAAATGGCAAAAAAGTGCATGCTACATTTGGCACATCCCGTAATATACGTGAGACATCGCATTAGTCTGTTTCTGAGGACGGAATCAGTTCAAATGACAAAAATAAATTAAAGCTAACTGAAACTAGCCGTCGGTTGAATGAACGACTAACCTAAACTAACTAAAAGTTACCATAAGCACATTAAAATGAATCGGAACAAATTAAAAAAATAAAACTAAGTTAAAACTAACTCAAACTAACCGAATAACCAAAACTAACCATACAATTTAAAATTGGTTATAACCTATCGGATCGAGTTCAAATTACTAAAATAAATTGGAACTAACTCAAACTAACCGAAAGTTGATTCAACGACTAACCGAAAGTAACCAAAAGCTCCAAAAAAGGCTATAACGTATCGGAACAGATTAAAAATATTAAAGTAAGTTCAAACTAACCAAAACGAACCGACTTTCTGCGACTATCCAAAACTACCCAAAAACATTAAATTCGATTATAACGTATCGGCGCCGTTTGAAATGAATAAAATTAAATCTAACTGAAATTAACTGAATATTGTTCAATCAACTACTACCCACCACGACTATCTAACCCAATCTAACCTAACCTAATCAAAAGCACCAAATATTGCTAAAACGAATCGAAATAATTTAAAAATATTAAAGTAAGTTAAAATTAACTCAAATTAACCGAATTTTTGCAACTCACCAAAATTAACCAAAAACATTAAAACTGGTTATAACATATCGGAAAGTTGATTGAATGACTAACCAACACTAATCAAAAGTAACCAAAAGCAACAAAACGGGCTAAAATATATCGAAATGGGTTACACAAATTAAAGCACCTAAATTAAAACTAACCAAAACGAACCGAATTTTGACGGCTCACGAACACTAGCTTGAAACGTTATATTTGACTATAACGTATCGGAACCGGTTCAGATGAATACTTTGTTTTCTTGACAGGGTGTTTCCAAGGTCGCATCACCCCACAGAAAATGTTAGTGAACGTCACGTCACGGTTTATGCATATCTAAATATAACGTATCGGAACCTGCTCAAATAAGTAAAATAAATTGAGACTAAGTGCAAATAACCGAAAGTTGATTGGACGACTAACCAAAATTATCCAAATCTATTAAAATAGAGTGGAACGTATCGGAACCAGTTCAAATGACTAAAATAAGTTGAGACTATGTGAAACTAACCGAAAATTGATTAGGCGACTATCCAAAACTAACCAAAGCTATTAAAACTCATTATAACTTATCGAAACCGGCTCAAGTAAGTAAAATAACTTGTGAGTAAGTGAAACTAACCTGATGTTGATTAGACAACCAACCAAATTAATTTAACTTGATTATAACGTATCGAAACCGACTCAAATGACTAAAATACGTTGAGACTAAGTGAAACTAACCACAGATCTAGGAAGGGGAAACTAGCCGCAAGTTTATTAGACGACTAACGAAAATTAACCAAATCTATTAAAATTGATTATAACGTATCAGAACCAGCTCAAATAAGTGAGATAAGTTGAGACGAAGTGAAACTAACCAAGAGATGACTAGACGACTACCAAACTAACCAAATCTATTAAAATTGATTATAACGTATCAAAACGGCCTAAAATGCCTAAAATGTGAAACTAACCGAAAGTTAATTAGAGGACTGTCACGTTCAGACCTTGGCAGTTCGAGTCATTATTAAGTTTTGAAGCACCCTCGTAGCTTTTCCGCCCAGCGTTCAGCTTTCGGAGGGATTCGTTGCGCGAGTCTCGGCTTGGTACGGCCCGACCGGATGGTTGGGGGGGACACGAGTTTTGCGGAAGAAAGGATTCGTGATTCTTTTTGACTAGAGAAGTGGTTCCGTAAGTCGGCCGTAGTTTCATCTCTCGCCGAAGGCGGATTTTGGTCGATTTACGGGGAAGTATTTCCGTTTTGGTTCTGGGAACCTGCTAGTGAAATACGTATAGTGTTCGTTGTTCGAAGTTTTATTAGCTGCTTCCACTTGGTCAACCCAGCCATTGTACGTGGTGTGTTTTGTTGTCATTGATTCGAGTGCCCTTTTAGTAAGGTAAGAATTCCGTATTATTAGCCTATATTTCGCGGTTTCGTGGATCTAATATTATCATTCATTATTGCATTATTCTTTTGATTATTAATTGCGGGTTCAAATGTTTAAATTTAAAGATTTCATTGCGTTGAATTAATTTTTTTGGTACAGTTAAATTGACATGAGAATATTACCGGTTTGGAATGTGAAAACGAACGAGTTTTGTTGATCCGGGCTCGCTATCGGGTTTTTATGTATCAGTGAACTACGCGTTTTTATGTTGTTTCCGGTCGTTTTGCGTTGTCGATTTTCGGCGATATTAAGGGCTCGCTTCACTGAATTAATCTGGGCGCATTGTTTTATAATCAGGGCCATTATTTCGGATTTCAATTTTATGTATATTCTTTGAGAAATTTAAGAAAAATACGCGATTTGTTCTATTTTTCATTATTGTACCGAGTTTGGGACCGGTACCGTGTAAATTACTGTGCTTTTCTCAATATTAATATTTGTTTTTTTTTAAACGACATCTAGTCATTCGTGTTAGATGCGTTAGATTTTGAATTAGACACTAACTGGGGAATTGGGTCGATGTAATTAGCTAGTAATTTACTTACGTTAATAACTGTATTAAGGGAGGCTTTCCACCTTTGTCGTTTTTGAGAGTGCATATGTTGGTTTCCTTCCACCATGGTTTCGCCGTATTGAACTTTGGGCTCAAGTGATTAAATAATTTTAATTATTAAATTTCAAGTAAATAATTAGAGATTAAATTATTGGAGTTAGGTACGAGCTATTTTATTTTTTGAATATTATTATTGCAGGGTTTTCAGGCTTGTTTATTTCACGCCGTATGACTCTCTTACTTTTTAGTTAAGCTCATTTTTGTGCCTTTGTTTATTATTTAGATTGGAACTCTTTTTACATATGGTGAATTTTATCTGCGCCCGTTGTGGAACAATTTATTTAATCATTGATTTGAGGAAGCGTTTTAGCATTATTTTTGACGGCGAAGGTTGGCCTCCTTTGATCAAAGTTAATCTTGTAGTTAAGCGTAATTAATATTATGCTATAATTGTAATGTTTTTTTTTTCTTTCGATTGCAAATATATCGTTACGAGAGAGCTTTAACTAGTTATAGTCTCTGATTTTTGTTCTTTTTTTCCTTGACTTCGATTTAAAAGTTTAGATAAAATTTAATTAATGAAAATTAATCACTTTAAGCAATATTTAGTAATACTGCTAATTTTTTTTTCGTGTTTTGGCACAATGTTATATTGGCAATCGATCACGTATCGTGGTGGCTCGTTACTAGGCAGTTTTTCCTTCTTAGGGCCGCACCCCTTGGGCCGAGGTCCTGATTATGAGTTAGCATCTCATCACGTGAGGTAGTTCAACATTTGGGGGTACCTGCCGCCGTGCCGTGTAGAGCCTAGTCCGTCCGTAGTGTCCGATTGTCTGTGGTCAGGACAGCAGCTGAGCAGTGTTAAGTTAAGTAACTAAGTAGTATATAGAGATAACGGTAAGGGAAACCGTGTTGGGCGCACCTTTTGTGCTCCTCTTTTATTGTCGCGTGAATCAGTCTGAGCGTTTTGCGGTTGCAAATACTGTACTGGCTTAAAGTTAGGTTAGTTTCTAATTAGTTAGTAAGGTAAGGGTTTGGTTCGAACCACCTCCTCCCTCCCCTTTGGTGGACACTTATGAGCGGAGCCTAGCGGCTAAAATTGTTTTTTTTCTTTTTTTGGTGATACTGGCTTGTTTATAGTTTTATTTTTTTGTGTTTTCACCTATGAATAAAGCGTTTGTATTGTGTTTGCGGCGTTTCATTTGACACTAGGATTTGCGGTGTATTGTTTTCTTTCAGCTAGCAGTATTAATGATGAATCTTGAGGCGCTCGATCCGGCGAAGTACTAGGAACGGGGGATTAGCAGCAAGGTCCGGGAACAACGCGGGGACTTCCACTTCGGTCCGTGTCGAAGTTGGTGGCGCCCAACGAACTTCACGATTAAGCCGCGGCAAATTGCACGCACGCCACACAGCTTGCTGCAGGTCTCTTCGTTTTCTTGATTTCGCCCAGTGTCTAACCGAGGGAATGGGATCTGGACGGATTCGGTAGGTGATTTTATTCTAATTCTTGGTGGAACTCATCATAGCTCCACAAGCTTTGAACATCTCTTAATTTAATTTAATTTTTAATTAACTTTTTTTTTAATTAAAAAAAAAGGATTTCCTCTTCGAAAGAAAAGTGCGTGGCAGGACTAAACCAAAACTAACCAAATTTATTAAACTTAATTATAACGTGTCGGAAATGACTAGAATAAGTTGAGACTATGTGAAACTAAACGAAAATTGACTAGACGACTAACCAAAATTAACCAAATCTTTTAAAATTGATTATAACGTATCAGAAACAGCTCAAATAAGTAAAATAAATTGAGACTAAGTGAAACTAACCGAAAGTTGATTAGACGACTAACCAGAACTAGCCAAATCTATTAAAACTGATTATAACGTATACCAACTGACTAAAATGACTAAAATAAGTTGTGACTAAGTGAAACTACCCGAAAGTTGATTCGACGATTAACCAAGACTAACCAAATCTATTAAATTTGATTTTAACGTATCGACATGTTCAAATAACTACAATAAGTTGATATTAAGTAAATCTAACCGAAAGTTAATTAGCCGACTAACCAAAACTAACCAAATCTATTAAAATTGATTATAACTTATCGTAACCAGCTCAAACATGTAAAATAAGTTGAGACTAAGTGAAACTAACCGAAAGTTTATTCGACGATTAACCAAGAATAACCAAATCGATTCAAATTGAATATAACGTATCGTAACCGGTTCAAATAACTAAAATAATTTGGTATTAAGTGACATTAACCGAAATTTGAATTGTCGACTTACCAAAGCTAATCCAATCTATTAAAATTGTTTATAACGTATCGGAAACGGATCAAATGACTAATGTAAGTTGAGATTGAATGAAACAATCCAAAGCTTGATTAGGCTATTAACCAAAATAATCAAGCCTATTAAAATTAATTATAACGCGTCGAAACCGGCTCATAATGACTAAAATAAGTTGACACTAAGTGAAACTAACCGAAAGGTGATTGGACGATTAACGAAATCTAAACACAAATATTAACATTGATTATAGTGTGTCGGAACCGGTTTAAGTAAGTAAAATAAGTTGATACTAAGTAAAACTAACCGAAAGTTGATTGGACGACTAACGAAATTTATTGAAAAGAAATCAATTTTATTAAACTTGATTACAACGTATCGCAACCGACTCAAATGACTAAAATAATTTGAGACCAAGTGAAACTAACCGCAAGTTGATTAGACAACTAACCAAAACTAATCAAATGTATTAAAATTGATTATAACGTATCAGAACCAGCTCAAATAAGTGAAATAAGCTGAGACTAAATGAAACTAATCAAAAGTTGATTAGACGACTAACCAGAACTAGCCAAATGTATTACAATTGATTATAACGTATCGGAACTGACTCAAATGACTAAAATAAGTTGAGACTAAGTGAAGCTAACCGGAAGTTGATTAGACGACTAACCAAAACTAACCAAATTTATTAAACTTAATTTTAACGAATCGGAACCGACCCAAATGACTAAAATAAGTTGAGACTAAGTGAAGCTAACCGAAAGTCGGTTAGACGATAAACCAAAACTAACCAAATCTATTAAAAAACATCGGAACAGACTCAAATAACAAAAATAAATTGGGACTAAGTGAAACTAACCGAAAGTTGATTAGACGACTAACCACAACTAACCAAATTTATTAAACTTAATATAACGTGTCGGAACCGACTCAAATGACTAAAATAAGTTGGGACTAAGTGAAACTAACCGAAAGTTGAAGAACTAGCCAAATCTATTAAAATTGATTATAACGAATCGGAACCGACTTAACTAACTAAAATAAGTTGAGACTAAGTGAAATTAACAAAAAGTTGATTAGACGACTAACCAAAACTAACCAATTCTATTAAAACTGATTATAACGTATCGGAGCCGGCTCAAATAAGTAAAATATGTTGTGTGGAACTATCTGGAAGTTGATTCGACGATTATCCAATACTCACCGAATTTATTAAAATTGATTACAACGTATCGCAACTGACTCAAATAACTAAAATAAATTGAGACTAAGTGAAACTACCCGAAAGTTGATTCGACCACTTACCAAGAATAACCAAATCTATTAAAATTAATTTTTACGTTTTGTAACCGGTTCAAATGATTAAAATATGTTGATATAATATATAATCTATTATAAAATCTATTAAAATTGATTGTAACGTATCGGAACTAGCCCAAATAAGTAAAATAAATTGAGACTAAGTGAAACTAACCGATAGTTTTGATTAGACGGCTAACCAAAACTAACCAAATTTATTAAAATTGATTATAACGTATCGGAACCGATTCAACTAAGTGAAACTAACCGAAAGTTGATTAGATTACTAATAAATCAAATCTAACGAAATCTATTAAAATTGATTATAACATATCGGAACCAGCTGTAAAATAATTTGAGACTAAGTGGAGCTGACCGAAAGTTGATTAAACGACTAACCAAATATATTAAAATTGAATACGTAACGGAACCGGCCCAAATAAGTAAAAAAGTTGAGAGTAAGTGAAACTAACCGAAAATTGATTAGACGACTAACCAAAACTTACCAAATCTATTAAAAATTATAATGTATTGGAACCGGACTCAAATGACTAAAAAAAGTTGATACAAAGTGAAACTAACCGCGTTAGATCGGGGATTGAGAGACGCATCGAATCCAGTTTTTACAACCACCACTAATGTTATAAATTGTAAAAACGATCGAAACTTGAAGTAATATGCATTTATGAGGTATATTTTGGTAACCTAAACTTACGTAATCTGGTAAAAGTAATTTTTTACATTAAATTGTGTTAAGGTTGGGTGAGGGTGAGTATTAGTTTCTCACGACAGACTAGTCGTGTCTCATATCGTTAGATCGAAAAATGTCAGAGGAATCGAATGCAAATGGTCTTTTGCTGTTTCAACCACACTTATAACGTTATAAATTGTAACAAAAAGAACGAAACTTCAAGTAATATGCATTTATGTGGCAATTTTGGTAAAGTAAACTTACGTAATCTAACCTGATCTCACCCAAACTTCTATCAAGTATTATATTCCCACACAATTATGAGTTTTCTGAGATCTCAAATTTAGTAGGCGTTGCATTCTGCTTCGGCATTTTCAATGTCTCCCCCGGTTGCATCTTTGTGAAGGACTGTGCATTTTTATAGGTGTTGTAACTACAGTATTGCTAGTTGCTATTGCGTCCTAGTGGATTCGGGAATTGTAACCGGAACATGATCATGTTTCGAGTAATTAGTTAATTTTTATTTATAGTTTATTTTGAATCATTTCACTTGTTTTTGTTAATCATTTCGATATTTTCTATGTTAATTGGCATAACAGATACTTGATTTCATATAATAAATATTTAAAATATTCTTTCGCCTGTAATCGAATAGTCAGGTAACTACTTTTGCATCTTTATTTTTTGATAGCAAGTAATATGCATTAAGCTGACAACAACTTAGTTTTAATAGTTTTCAATAATTATTCTGCTTCAGGTGTTACTTCAAAAATTATTTATAGAGTATGCAAAAATAAACATATTTGCTACCAGGTATAAGTTTAAAAAACACAGAGTACATTGGATTTTTTTTAATTGACTTGAATTTTTTTTTTCATTTTGGTAATTAGCCAATCCTTCCGTTCACCATCTACCTGCTTTATTTATTTTCTTTTAATACTAGGGTTTCAGAAGAGGGGAAAATAGTAAGTATAATGAAAAACTCGGTCACAGTAATTATACTGTTTTGATTTGAAATTAATTTATCTTCCGGATATATTTTATTTTTTTTAATTGTGAAGCTTAAGCCAAAATAAGTTCCCAACTACTGTTACAAGAAAATGCAATTGCTAATTTTTGACAATAAAAGCCAGTTTGTTACAAGAAACTATAAAGGCACTTTCTATTTTAATTATTCCTTTAATTTACTAAAACGATAAACTGAAAGATATTCAGGGTCTATGGTTCGGAGCATGATAATTAAAATTTATTTCCGAGTGAAGTAGTGGTTAAAAAGCGCAAAATAAACAATTAGAAATTTCAAAAAAACATTTTTTATTCTATTTGCTTCTAACAAAAATAAGAGTTAATTCTGTTGAACCTTCCTGGTGATAACTGCCCTTTAATCACCTTATGCTTTCTCCGAGCTTCCTGGAGAGTGTTACTGGAAATTGCTGTAGTGCCTAGGATCTGTCCTCCTGTGACGTCACTGGAAGCTGTCCTGGTAGGCCGAGTGCGAGTGGACTCAACAGCATGAAAAAAAAACAACAATTATGTTTTCAATTAAACAGTTAACAGATCACAGCCAATAAATAAAATAAATAGCTATTTAAGCTGAGAAATATTGAGATGAGCAACATTTAAAAAAAACAATTAGAACAATCAGATAAGAACAAAAATTAAGTCAATAAATCTAAACAGGTAATCAGAATTTAATTACTGCCTGAAAGCTACTTTTCAATTCAAAAATCAGTTTAATTCAAAGATAAAGGTAATGACAAATTTAAATCGGAATAAAGAAACAGAGTTATTAAGATCTTGTACCCACCGCTGTCGAGAAGGCTTGAGAAGGTACTCTTTAAATATCTGACGTGACGATAAAATACTTACATAGGTTGAACAATAACTAACTAAGCTTGAGTCCAATCTCACATCTAATCCATAACAACCGATAACGGTACTAATTTCTTAAACAATATCCTTGAGCCCCAAATAACCACTATCCCACATGCGCTACAGGCAAAAACATACACACGGCAAAATACAACGTGGTATGTGAAACGATAGTAGGCAAAAATTCATAAGCTTGGCAACCTTATTCTGTCTACAGATTTTTCGATAGAGAAAACTTGAAATAAAAATCAGATAACGCAAAAATAAAGAAAATATCAAGCCTACCTTCTCTCAAATCTCTCACACTGGCCGTCGGTACACGACAGATCTCAAATTTCCTGTCCTACCTTCCACCAGAATCACATCTCAAAGCAAATTGCACCGCGGGCAGTCGTCACAAACATTTCACCTTTTTCCACCCTACGAAGCGACCGATTTTAAGCATAAAATATGATCTGCATATTTGAAATTATTTAGCAATTTTAAATAAAAATTCTACTGCTGTATTTATGTAGATTCAACCCACAATATTAATTTTCATTTTATATTACCGAGATAATTATCGACTGGTATATTTAAAAGACAAAAATTAGTTTTAAATGCACTTGATAGGCAACATAAAAATTCAGTATTTATTAATATTTTCGTGCTATTTAATGCGGAATTTTCCACACTGTTGCTACCAGGCCGATTCAGACATTAATTCAAAATAGGTTGAAGATGAAAAGTTATTATTTCAAACCAAAAATAAATGCAAGCGAACTAGGAACAACCTGATGTTACGGAATTGTTAAAATTACCGTAACACTACATCTTAGATATTGAATAAGTACAACTGAACTTCTTTAATTACCACAAGTAGGGCATAATAATTATTGGCAAGGGAATCTATAAAATCGTGAATTTTAATATGGTCGCAGAACGTAGCCTTCAACTATAATTCACAGAATATAGAATTTAAATATCTATAATCAAAACCAAATTAGAGAAAATTCTAGTACTAATTAGTCTATATCTTGAAAATGTTCTAATACTTTTGTAATCTCCCGATTTTGTCATATCCTACACTGCAAAAAATCGATTGAGACCCTCTTTTTTTTGGTTGAATGAGTACCAAATTTGTACTCAATATCTGTTTTTCACAAAATTTGCTTTTACATGTTTAGTCATAAAAAAATAAATTGCCCATAGATTACTTCCCTCCATGTCAAGTGATCACCTGCCTTTTCAGTCATTTTTCATAAAAAAAAACTTTAAGTTTGAAATAAATTTAGCATTCTGCTCATGATTTTTCATGTATTCACGCAAAAATCTCATTATTTTTTAAATTGGTTTTCGACAAGCTCCATCGAGTATTCTCTGTTACAACTTCCATTCTCTTTAAATCATATGTTATAATCCGATCCCAGCAAGGAACGTATGGAAATCATGAAATATCCACCCACACCTCGATGATTTGTTACTAAAGTTCGACACGGTAACATACTCGTTTTACAACTTAAAAATTAAGACTAGGCCAGCAGTCACTATCGCCTATATGAAACAAGGGCGGGAATGGAAATCCAAAATATGGTTCCTACTAATTTTTATTATTAAAGAAATCTCCTTAATATCTTGAAAAAGCTTATTTGAAAAATGAGCGTGGAGAAGATTAAAGATGTTTCATTATTTTTGCGACTTGATTTGACAATCTCAATCTCAAATAGGTTATTTACTTTAATGAGTATTATGCGAAATGAGTACTGACACTCTAAACTTACAATTTAAATAATTATTGACACTTACCTAGTAAAAGATTTATTGCACTTGATAAAAGCCATTCATTATCAGCGTTTGCATTTGATTCGTTACTTGAACTAAAAATAATTCGACTGATCGGTAGTAAGATCTAAAATTGATTTCATGTTTCTATTAAATATAATACCCACTTTCTCCATAAAATATCACCTTCACTTATTTTATAAACCACTCAAAACACAGACTCAATTAAATGTGGTGAATGATTATATTTTCGTAGTACCTAGGCAGATGTAAAACAATATGATCTTCCAATAATTTCTTTTGGTATTTATCTCGGTTATTGCCAATCCTAACTAACCGAATCATGATGAGCTAGTTGGGAATTATGGACATTTAGGCATCAAGTTGGGAAAAGTTACCTGCTGCCAAAAAACACAATGTTTTTAAAAATAAAAATCATGAAATGAGCGAATTTAGATCTCGAAGTGCAATAACTATACTTCCTACAATCTTAAGATTTATGTCAAGTGATAAATGCCAATATACCAATGAATGTGGCGTTTCATACTCCTTTATTTGTAACATAACAGTAAGTCATATCTTTAGCAGCCACCAAACCAAACGTCAACAAAACTTTAGCCATTTCCATTCACCCATTCTTAAACTCCGTTCTTCTTCTTCCTGTTTAATTTTTGGCGATGCCGATAAAGTATTATAGAGTTTGTCTGTAAGAATAACAATTTGTGGCTATAATTATGCCTGAGGAAAAAATTTAAAGCCTTAGTATTGTTAGTGAATCACGGTATTTATATTTATTATAATGGTAAGTGGGATATAGGTTGTTTATTTCATTTTTGTGGAAAAAACTGTAACTGGCATTTAGCTGGGCATTGCTATTTGGAAGTACAACTTAATTTTGATGGCTTTTTCTTGCTTTTTTTATATCGTTATTGAATGTTGAATTGCGATTTCGTACGCGTAGCGCGGCTTTTCTTTGATGTTTTATTCGGCGCGGACGGCGCGATGCTTGCGCCTATATCACGATCCACAAACACGTGGTCTATATCTAAACTTCTAAACGTGACTCCTCTATATTGCGCAAGCGCCAGCGCCAATATTTTCGGCGCCAGTTTTGAATGAATAATAATATGTCGATCACGTTATTTATTACCGTTGCATATAATTTTTTAGTTAAAAAAATTATATACAAACCGGTGCTAACCAAACGTTATTCGGTAGTATTTTTTTTATTTAAAATGACTTCGCGTGTTTTTAAAAAATGAACTAACCCTGACTTCCTGGTTATGCATAGACCATTACTCACAGACAGACCTTTAAACGAAAAAAAAATTCCACCCGTGCGGGGGATTGAACCCACGCACGCAGGTTAATAGGCAGATATCCTATCGCTTAGGCTACCATATACCCATGTCAAAATTGGTAAAAAGAAGGTTTATGAGCTGACAGCAGCTCGTGTTCGAAATTGAAACGAGGGAGTCACTTTTAGACATGCCACTGTTGTCAGCTTGAAAGTATCACAATAAAGTATTTTTTAATTAAAATCATAAGCGTTATAAGATCCTTTACACAAATAGTGCGCTATATAAAAATCGGCCTTTCCCATTGGTCTATCCGCATGGCCCTCCGCTCGCTTCGCTCGCTACGGTGGCTCAAGAAAAGGAAACTAACCAGGTGCTAACCCAATCTAACCCAAGACATACCCAAAATCAAGAAAAAAAGGTGTTTAGAAACATAATCTTTAAAAAAATATAAAAAAAGCAACGGGGTTCGAACCCGCGTTTTCCAGGTGAGACCCAACGATCTAAACCTCTACACCACAAGAGCTCTTGATAGAAATCGATTGCATCACGCAGACATCTCGTAATACGAGATGGATCGACCAATAGGAGAGGTCGATTTTTACATAGTGCACTATTTGTGTAAAGGATCTTTAAATGCAAATCATAATGTACAAAATAGAATTCCATCCTTTTGCTTTATTGCTTTTAAAATCTATATTGTTCGCACTATATATCTTCAGACCATTTCCACAACCAAAAACCTTCTTTTTTTATTTTCAGAATCAGTTACCTACTTTAGAAATATAAAGTTTAAAATATTAGAGCCTGGTTATTGAAACGATAGTTCCTTGGGTAGTTCTGAGTTCTGTGTATTTTATTCAGTGATACAAATGAAGCCGAAAAGATACAAAGTACAATGTTGCGATTGTAAATCTATATTCAATAATGATTACGAACACGAAAAATCAATACATAAAGGCAAAAAGATATCAATACAAGACATAGGAACTCCTGCTAATAAAACGTCTCATTGTATATTGTTAGCAATCATGAGTTACTCTTACTTACTCTTACTAAATAAAATAAGAAATTCATATCATCCATATCATCAAAATTTAATAACATTTCAAAAAATGTCTATATCAATGTATACAAACTGAGGCGTGACATTAGTCTCTTTCGAAGAGAAATTCTGGCCACGGTCTTTTAAATAAGACTTGAGAAATATGAGACTGGAGCCATCCCAATAAAAAGTCGAATCTATGAATTTCCTAACATCCGTGTGTTTGTGTTGGTCGTCGCCATGTTCGTTTGTAGACGTGAATTTGATGATATAATTGATAACAGTTGCCTATTTATCAAATAATTCTGTTGCTATAATCTCGTGAGAGATATTAGGGGATTGCTTAACAACGTGTACTTAACTCTCCAGGACGGGCCACAGGTCCGTGGCACGAAACCGCCTCAGCATTTTTCACCAAAAATTCGTGGCAACTTAAAGAGTCCATTTATCTTCCTAACTTTCACATATATTATGGAAAGCTGATGTAACTATTCACTTTCTATATAATTTTGATTCGATTATGAACGAGAATATATCAATTAGTGTCGTGAACTATGAAGAAGAATACAGGAAGGTTTTCTAAGTTTGGGTGGGCGGCAGATCTGAAGAAGAGAGTGGGCAGGTCAAGAATTTGATGACGCTGGTAAGAAACGCCTCGTATTCACACAGGATTTGGCCATGATATACTGATAGCGAATTATAGCAAGAATGTAATATTGATTATCAAAGCGATGTACTCGGCAAAGATGGCGCTCGTTGAATGAAATATTTTCATCCTAAACCAAAAAAAGATCGATAAATAAGAATCATATTTGTAAGAAGATATACACAGTGGGAGCAAACAGTAGCGTGCCGTGGGTATAAGGGCGGGAGGGGCGAGCTATTTCGAGGGCGCCGAATGATGAGCTATTTGCAGTTTGCATTAGGAGGCTGAGGCGGGTTAGATAGAGGGCGGGGGGGGCATTCGCCCCCCCTGGCCCCCTATACGGCACGCTACTGGGAGCAAATACCACAATTAATGAGAAACTAATTCAGTCGCTAGGGGATATTGCATTTTTTTATTAGTAAATATCGCTACATCATATATCTTAAATCTAGAAGTTTATGTTGAGCAACTATCCCAAAGCTCATAGATAAAATGATGATAGGCATTTTAGGTCAATAATACAATATTATCGAATGCACCAAAAAATATATAATAGTGTCATATTAATATCGAGTCCTCACGGTGATGAAAGCAGTAATGAATCTACAGAAGGATATTAAAAAAAAGCAGATATTGTGACACATAATAAACATACTAAGGGAGGAGTGGATATTTCAGATAAACTTGGAACAACATGCTATATTGATATTAAAAGATGGCTGATGATACTTTATACTATCATGAACATGACTAGCTTCAATTCTAAAATTACTTAGGGATGAAACAATAAAGCTTATGAGAAGAAGAATATATAAAAAAAAACATCTTGAACGGTGTTCTCTTGAAATGAATATACATCCAGCTGTAAGACAAAAAATCATGATGTAGCCGATATCTCAGGTTTACGACTAACAGAAACTCAAGAAACTCCTCCAGGTACAAGAATATATGTATTTCTTATCAAAAAAAAATCCAAAAATATTTAAAATGTGTTTGTTTGAGATACTTGCGGGGATGGCTTGGGTGCAGACAGTGCCCTGAAAATTTCGAAATGCAATAAAAGTTACTGTTGAATATTTCCTTATTTCAAAAATGTTACAGTACTTTTCTACCATGTTCTTTCTTACTTTTACACTTTCTTGATTATGTGTTCTGTATACTAATTAAGTTAGGTTTTGTTACTTTGTTAATAAATTGTTAAATGCGGTCATTCATATCATTTTCTGTATAACAAGTTTTTTTTATGGATATGGACACTTTATTGTTCAAGTCTACGAGATCCGGTATCCGCATCCAAGTAATAAAAATGGTTCAAACCGTTTTCAAAGTCGACATGAATAATTATTTTAATTCATTCTTGAAAAGTCTATCACAAACTTCGATTACATTAAACTTAAAAATCTGAATGTCTTCGCAGAACATGACGCAAAAGTGCTTGGAACTCCTTCAATAAACATGTGTGAAAAATATCAAAATTAAACCTTAAACCAACGCTGTTATAACTTCTATAGAATATCGCGATAATTAAAAAAAAATTAACTAAAATTAGATAAGACATAAATCTTGCCGAATGTTATAAAATATACACGCACAAATTAAAGAAGATTAATAATGAAGCCTAAGCCATCCATTACCATAAAACTTTAAATGACAGCTAAATCAACATGAAAAAAATGTATAATGTAATAAATGAAGCAACAAATTCAAACAAGAGTAAAAATCGTAAGACTAATATTTTAGATTTTAAGAAAAAACCAGTTTCAAATCATGAAACATATGACTGACTTCAGCAATAATTATTTTGTAACAATTGAAAAAAAATGACAGCAAAAATAAATCCTTTTACTATCTATCTTCGTCCGCGTAGTATAGAAGGGATGTTTCTTGAGCCAGTTACTACAAATGAACTAACTATACATAGAGCTTCTTTAAAAAATATAAGTGGTCCGGGCTTAGACAATGTTGGTATTAAAAACACAAAAGACCACCATGTACAGGGTGTCCCAAATTCAAGTATCATCACTGGGATCTCGGAAACTAGAAGAGATACGAGGTCGGTTAAATGAAGGCAAAGTTGCGCAATTTGATGCTGATCGAAATGCCACATTAAAAGTTTAAAAATTCCGAATACTTCCGAAGATATTTAGAAAAAACCGAATATTCGCGATTTAATTTTTATTTTTTTATGACTATTTGAATAGATATAACAAAATAAATTTCACATTCTCAATGCTACTCTTTCTGTTCTACAAAATGGTGGTCTTAGATTTTCAAACCGACGTTTCGTCTTTGAACTGTCGTCATTAACTTTGTTTTTTTAAATACGGTCCTGGATTTTTATTATGGATTTTAAGAGCTTATAAAGTCTCAAAACCAATCATGTATCGCACTTGTTTGAAAAATCGTATTAATGGCATTTTCCATAAGAACTCATGTGTTAGAGAGAGACAGACTATAGTGGCTCTCTTATATCAGATTTTAAGAGCTTGTGATGTGTAGGAACGAATGATATATTGCACTTTTTCGAAAACAATCATTTTAACGATTTCCTGTTAAGATCTCACCAAAAATCTGTTTTCTGTCTCTCTCCTAACACATGATTTCCAATGAAAAATGACATTAATATGAATTTTTCGAACAAGTATGATACATTATTGGTTTTGGGACTTTAGAAGCTCTTAAAATCCGTAATAAAATATCCAGGGCCCTATTTAAAAAAACAAAAATAATGATGGCAGCTCAAAGACGAAATGTCGGCTTGAAAATCTGATAACACCATCTTGTAGAACAGAAAAAGTAGCAATGAGAATGTGAAATTTATTTTTTCTTCAAACGTTAGTAAATGCGTCATTACTCGACTGTGTAGGCGGCCGTGAAGTTTCGTTTTTCCTCCGCCGGAGCTTTACTTTTCACTTTTCCGCCGGCGGAGGTAAAAGTGTTGTCATAGCAACATAGATACAGTACAAACAAACAACAAAATAAGCGTCAACAACTCAAGAGTTATTAAACTAAAATTTGTATTTATCACTCAATTTGTGACTGCCTGACGTACAGTGTATGGCCCAGAGCGTGCGACTGAAAAATTTCGTAACAAATTTGTTTTTCAGGGTGTTAGTAAGACTTTGTCATTTTTCAAAATTAGGCTTATTTATTTTTCTGTTGAGATAATGTTTACCTAGAAAGCGAAAATCAGTACTAGCGTTTTTTATTTAACTTATTTTCTTTTGGATAGATCGTAAATTGAAGATGGAATTTACTTTTGCAAGATTAATGACTCTTACATTGCCCATGTGAATATTATAATTTTATAAAAGGACTTGTCACTAGATGAGTACCATCATTAAGTTGGAAAATTGCCTTTTGCATATTTTTTTTTCTGGTTAACTGACTGTCATGTTAAATCACAAGCAATATTTTTAGTGGCATTTTAAAGATGACAGAATTTGTGCCGAAACCGCTCTTAGCATTTGAAAGTTGCGTCATTTTTAAACAATCAAACGAACTGTTATCTCAGTAGATGTTGTAAAAATCAAGAAGTGTAATTTAAAACTTTTTGACAAAAATGTAGTTCGCGTGAAAGAGTTTATATTTTTTCCAAATTAGAAATGATTCATTTAAATTGAAATAATCTATA
>MU182300.1:246644-269154 GCA_016904865.1 Pissodes strobi
TCTCTGAACAATAAAAAGCAAAAAGTTTCCCGCGGAAAAAATCAACGAATTTTCTGTAAGCCTATCCTATATTAACTACGAACTATAGAATTTCAGAGACATTATACTTACGCTTTAATTGTTTCAACTTTACTTAAAAATAAACCACACTGTTTAAGCAAATATTAACAGGCACAAAAGTATTACCCGTTGTTAACAAATTAAATAATTTAATATTTTATCACTTTTGATCGAGATTCAAATTTAAATCAAATGTCACGCTGACTCACAGGTGGGTAAGCTGTTCAAAATTTTAGTTTCAACGATTGCCACCAAACGCAACACTCCTCGGGAATGCGCAATGAACAAGCGGTCTTAAAAACTTCCGTATCATTCGGCAATCTCTCTTTAGATATTTATTTATCTCTGGATATATATAGAGATAAAATAAGATATTTATTTATCTCTGGTATCAATCATTCCAGATTATTCGGTCGATCAATCATCCGTACTTCGTGTTGCTTAAACATCGATAGTAAATCAACTATCGGAATAATCGATAGTTTTATAAAGAGCTATCGATAGTCCAAAACAATTTTTTCCAAGGCAGGTGCTATCATGACGAAGAAAAGAAACCGGCTTAAAGATAAAAATTTAGATACTTTGTTGTTCATCATTTACAATTATTCAACCGATTTTTACGATCTTTGATTTGTTGGATTTGTTTCCGCTCAGAACAGCAGAATAACTATTAAAATATCGAAAATCGGAAATATACAGTGCGTCCAAAAACTACGCAACCTATGGGAAATTTCTTTATTATAGGTTTCTAAGAAAATATTATTCTTTCTAAAAGTAATTTTTACAATGCTAAATTAAGGATAAGTTATACAGGGTCCTTAAAACACACAAACAATAAGATTAAAAAAAAATTGGTGTATCGGAAAACCTTCTGCAGAAAAAAAAGTTCCTATTAAGTTGTTGCTGAAAAAAATTAAGAACAAAATTTAAGAAAAGAGGGGGTTTTCGACATTTTTGCGATAATTCTCATGAATTTTCTCCGCATCAAAGCACTTTTGGAAAAAATGGTATTTAACTTTTATTTTTACCTTAATAGGAACTTTATTTTTTCTGCAGAAGGTTTTGCGATATTCCCAAATTTATGTTTTTTAACCTTAATTTTTGTATTTTTTAAGTACCCTGTATAACTTATCCTTAATTTAGCATTGTCAAAATTGTTTTTTTTTCAGGCATCAACTTTTATCAGGAATAACATTTTCTGAGAAACTAATAATAAAGAAATTTCCCATATATTGCATACTTTTTGTACACACTATCTAAAGCATGGTCGGGTTAGTTACACCAAGAACGGCTGAACCGATTTCTATGATCTTTGATTTGTTGGATTTGTCTCCGCCTTTAAACGGAAATCGGATATATTAAAAAAGTCGGATTAATTAAACCAATTATAATGCAAGAACGGCTGAACCGATTTTTAGAATAACTATTAAAATATCAGAAAAATTATGCAGAAAATTGGTTTTTAAATAAACTAAGTTTGGAACTCCGCCATCTTCCGCAATTGACAGCTCACGTCACGCATGCTTATAGCTTTTTTGTAATAGTTGATGTCCACTGCAAGTTAGTGACATACTACACATTATAGAATTGAAATTCAACAGAGAATATTGAAATAAATAGAAAATACTTGAATCGAAATGTAAACGAAAATATAGATAATTAATGACAACGACTGTCAAATCGATTGGTCTCAATCATTCCAGATCTTATCATCTACTTTTATTGAATTTTTATTTTCTTTATATATATTATCCTAATAAACTATTGAACTTAAAATCCTAAATTAAGTTTAGCTAAAAGTTAACAACACATCCATTAACTGTTAGGCGGTTCGAAGTTCGCCGGGTCAGCAAGTTAATAATATTTTTTAGAAAATGTAAAGTTAGTACTTTTACTCGTCCTACTTCTGGACGTATTACCTCCTTGCACATGTTTACTATTGTCAAAGAAGATTCTTTGTGTACTATAATATTCTTTGCTATTGTTTATATAAGATCTCTTATGTAGTTTGCGTGAAAGAATTTATAATTTTAAAAATTATAAATGATTCAACTAAATTGAAATTGATAATAATCTTTAGAAACTCTAAAGCTAGTACTCTTACTCGTCCTACTTCTAGACGTATTACTTCCTTGCACATGTTTACTATTGTTTATAAAAGATCTCTTATGACATTTTTGCCCGCTTCTCCCGTATCGCCTTAGAGAACTCATCTAAAGTTTCAGAGGAATATCCCTCGAGCCAACTTTATGCTTCAAATTATATTGTAGTCCGGGGATTTTGCAGGAACAGTTATTCAACAGATGTTACGATCCTGCAAAAACTGCGCAATTATTTGTGTTCTGTGAGGCCAAGGGACCGTAATTTTTATATAGTCAAATATGCAACAGTAGAAAGCAATATTTTGCATGAAAAAACAACAGCATTAAATTGTGAGTGAGTTCTATCCAAATCGGCCTTATCGTTGTACAGGATGTCCAATTTAACTCCAGGATATCTCCGTTATAAAAAAATATAGAATCGAAGGATGGCATAAACATATTGTTCATAGCGCTTTTGGTTTGAAGTTGAAATATTTGCATTATTTCAGATCATCTGTATCCCAGCTGATCTGATTGGATTTGTACGTGAAATTCAGTTGTTTGCTTACACAATTTCTAGCTATAATTGCTTTTGAGAAATAAAAACATGATTGGATCTTTCATGAATCATTAGCTTTTCAAGAATATATTATAATATATGGCAAGTTTAGTAGTTTTGTTTTTTTCATAGTAAGTCATCATAAAGATATGGGAAAAATATATGTATATTATATTTCAAATAGTAGCATATATATTATCGTTTGGTGGATTAATACTGATTTTTAATTAAAAACTTAGTTTCTTTTTATATGTTGTAATAATCATTTGGATATGTCGAATTCACGAATTTTCTGTATCAATTCTCGTCTAAATCTCCAAAAGCAATAATATAATTTCTTAAATTTAAAAACTTCAATATAATCTAGCACGCCATTGGAATTATTCAGTTTAATGTTAATTAATTTGTCTACGCTACTGATTTCGTGTGCATTCTGCGTCTTTATGAGTTCGACTGAATAAAACCGATCGTAGCTGAATCTCGAGTCTCTTTTCACTAGACCTTTAGGCCTAAAAGGTAGTGGTTGAGCGACGTAGGTGTCGAAATGTTATAATTCCTTTTATTACTAAAATCGTAGCCTGGTGGTAGCAATGTAACTGTTGATTGTGAAGTGGAAATTAAATGGGCGGGATGACTCAGTGGTTATCATACCATTCTGCTGAAGAAGGGTTAGGAGGCCCTGAGCATTCTGATCTGGAAACCCATAAAGATAACCGATCCATTTTAGAAATGTTTTCACAATTCTTCATTAATTGTTTTTTTTTCACATAAAAACCAACATTTCGAAATTTAGCTTTAAGTAACTTATCTTTACCCTATCTCGTAGATTTATTTATTGTAGAGTTATCTCACTTTAGCTCGAAATTACCATATCTATATTTAACTTTAATTGTAGTAACTAGCATTTTTATCCGATCAATCAAACTAATTATCTTTAATGGGAACTCTGTATTATAGTGATTAAAATACTCTGTATGTACATATTATGTATTTAATTTTAGAAATCTATATTTGCAAATTTTAGTAAACTATTATTTCGTAATTATCTTTACCCTAGATACTACATGCCAAGTAGTGCTATTATTTGGCTCTATTAATTTTTTAAGGGTAAGCCTTAATTTTAAAATGAACATATAAACTGGATTAGTTTCGCAATTATCTTCCCGAATTTCACGTATTTTGTAAATATAATATTTTGTCGACGTTCAATATTTTGACATCGATTCGATTTGGCTCCATTCTGAGAATTATTTTAACCATTGGCTGATTATGTAATGAAATTTTCTTGACTTATCAGTGGACTGATTGTAACTTTTGGGCTATTAGCAAATAGGTATTGGCCAGGTTGGCAGTCTCATTATGTCGTGATCTTAGATCAACTCGTATTAAATATATATTGTCTTGTCTTACCTATGCAGGATATTGATAGTTGATAATCGAGATTTTAAGTAATTGTATTGAAAGTTAAAAAATGTGGTATTCAGGAGAGTCAGAAGTTATTGTTAAAAATTGTTAGGAAATTGTGTCTTTCATTTCTTGCGTTTACTTATACCTTACATATGTGTCTTATATAATGTGTGATAATATAATTTGACAATATAGTCTGACTATAAACTTCAAATTAGAATATTTTATGTGCTGCGCCTGCAAAGTTGGTGGCACTCATAGTTAAACGTGTTTGGCGTTAGATATCACTTATTTTTTTCGTATATTATTACAACCAGATTAAATCTAAACATTAAATAACTAATATTGTGATGGCTGTTTTGATAAAAATAGTAAAAACTGATTGATTGATTTAAAAAAATAAGTTGAATGCGATTCTTTCAAAAGGCAGTTAGGTACACAGTGATCAGCCACCATACAGGCATTGGCATAGAAGGTGTTTTTTACATTTTATGTCTTAAGAGTTATTGTTGATCCACCGCTTGCTTTACTGAATTATAGTGGCAACCCTGCCCAACATATACATAACTGCCCTTTAATATGCGACATAACCTACAAATGTATGATAAAAGTTGTGCTACATATTTTAACGGTTTTCTCCAAATATATTTAAAATCTCCTGAGGCCAGATCTATTCGAAGAAGGGATAATTGACAAAGTAGGTTTTTAATTATAAACTATGTTGATGTATAGTGTTTTTCTGTATTTATTCTGATTAAATTCGCGGATAAAAAATAATGTTTTGCTCCATTTTTATAAAATTCATTATGCCAGTCATTGGTATAAACTAAAGTAATTTTGGTAATATTACTATGATTGTTATAAATACAATGAGTGGCCAGGTGTAGCATACACCTAGTAAACATCTCAATGTTTACCTACCTACCTACCTACCTGATTAAGCTGCTTTTTAACAAGAGTGAAGTTACAAAGTTTCCCTACGTTGCATTGTAGCGTTGTAAATGTTGCCACACCCCAAAATACAGTTTATTTCCGTTCACTGGCAGATTTATATGGTTGATATTATCGTTGCCTTATATTTGAACCCAGCATACCTATTCTGAACTTAGCATTTACATCTTTAAATTTAAAACATTAACTATTTCATACTTTAAAATATTGGAACGCACACAACCCGGTATCGACGAATACAGTTCCGAAGTTATTGTAGCCGTACCTCCTTTTAAAACATTCTCTTGACGGATATCGAAGATATTTTTTTTTTTGGCAATTGACGTGATCTTTTGGGCCGAAGTTATAATTTTTGACCGTCAGGTCCATTTCTCGTATCAAATTATCAAGAGATAAATTGGCAAGCATAAAGAGATAAATTGGCAAGCATACAGCCATTCTCTAGTATCATCAGGTAAAATATCGTCCTGTGCAAACGTACTTTGTCCGAAGTGATGTTCCCCTTTTAAAAGGCATGTAACATTCTTGTGTTTCTATACTAGATAGTTACATATTTTTATAATTTAACAAGGATCAACTCTGGTCCCGGTCTTTCCTTGGCCGAGAGAGTTTTTTAAGTTCCATTCTTGCTCGTTTGAGACCTTTTTATCGAAGTGATGCTGATCGCCTCGTGTGACATGCAGCTTTACAGGAAGCTACAGTTTGGGAAATAGCCACCAGCCACTGCAGGGAATTCGAATTCCATTTTTATCGAACATACCGTTAAATGACTTTTAATCGATTACTGTCTTTTATTGTCTCTATTACCACTTCTTATCGTTGTTTAATTAATTAATACAGACTTTCTTCACTGCCGCATCATAGATTATCTTGATTAGCCAATGTCTTGCTAATATCGCTGTAATTATCCGATCTACTTTTTTGTATTACCTACATTTACCTAAATGCTACGCCCTTACTGTAGCTCATAATAATAACACCTTATTTTTATGGAACTTCCCATTAGATGACCTTAAGAGTCGTTTATTATCTTCTATCGTACCTATTATCGCTTCTTAACGTTATTTGATTTATTAGTTTTCTTCATTGTCGTATCTGATACTATCTCGGTTAGCAAATGTCTTGCATTTACTGTAATTTTACATACGCACGGTACCGAATTGAGCTCACTTCGATTTCCCCCTGTATATCGTCACTGACTATATATTTTCTTCACATGTTAATTTAATTAATATATTTTTTTAACTATTTATTTGCCCACTGATATTGTCGCTGTCATGGGATTAATTTATAATGATATTTATTTAGGTGATAAATCTTTATTTAGGGTGATCTATGATTGTCAGTTAACCAGTGAAAATTTTATAAATTTAGATTTTAATTAGGCAGCATTGACGTTTTAGTATTTACGATTAAGGATTAATGATCTTATAATTTAGGTGAGACTTATTTTAAAGAATCTTGTAATTATTTTAAGTGCGATACTATAATATCAATTAGGTTTCAGACCTACTGAATATTCTATTGTACAGGGTGATCCCCTATAATGTCGCCCCCCTTTAACTTTTTTATTTAAAGTGTCTCAAAAAAATTAAAAGTATGGTTATCTAGGTACTTAAAAATACTTTTTTTCTGCGTCTAAAAAATATTGGAAAAATGGTCAGTATACAGGGAAAAACAAAAAGTTAATTTTTTTTAATGGAACACCCTATATATGAATTTATTTTTCGATTCCTCGTAAAATTCTAAACATATTTTATGTATGATGTTATACGTCTAGAGTTAGTAGTTTCACAGCTATAAACAGTTGAAAATCGGTATTTTGGCTACTGCTCACCTTGGTAGCAAGGAGATCATTAGAGATGGAGTAAAATGAATTTCACATTCCTATCTTAGTGTTTCAAGAGCTATCTGATGATGCTAACTTATGGTACCTACCGAGGTACCAGATTTGGTACCCATGGTACCGCCTGCCAGTTAGTACCGTCAGATAGCTCTTGAAAAGTTAAGATAGGAATGTGAACTTTATTTTACTCCATCTCTAATGATCTTCTTGCTACCAAAGTGAAAAGTAGCCAAAGTATCGATTTTCAACTGTTTATAGCTGTGAAACTACTAACTTTAGAGGCATAACATCATACATAAAATATGCTTAGAATTTTACAAGGAATCGAAAAATAAATTCATATATAGGGTGTTCCATTGAAAATAAATTAACTTTTTGGTTTTCCCTGTATACTGATCATTTTTCCAACATTTTTTATACGCAGAAAAAAGTATTTTTCAGTACCTACATAACCATACTTTTATTTTTTTTGGGTCACTTAAAATAAAAAAGTTATAGGGGGGCGACATTATAGAGGATCACCCTGTACACGTAATGTTTAAGAATATATTTAATCTTGTTGTGCGTAAAACCCTTTTGAATGTGTTAGCAATATACATATAATGAATAACTATCAGCTATACAAGGGCGACTTAAAATCCAGACGACTGATAAATACAATTGTTTGGTTGATGGATTTCAGAGCAAATAAAAAAACGGTACGTTCGTGCAGGTGCAAATTTATTGGCGTTCGTTATGTTTGACGACAATGTGTTGCCATATTTCTTTCAACAACAAAATGATATAAATTTATAACAAAAGGTAAAAGATTATTAATTTTTGGTGCGATATAAAATATAAGCTTACTTTGAATCTTCAAAATGTTTGCTATTTACAGATAATCTAAATCGTATTATAGTTAGCACACTTCATGACTGCGGACAACTCCAAACAAATCTTGGTGCAAGCGCAATTGCATGGAACTTAACAAAGTGTCATTTATCCTCCAGATTGATATTCCTGTAGAGTAGTGACAATCAGATCTGGAACCATTCCCCAATCATTCTGAATTTGAGAAGTAAACCTCTTAAATGCTGGGATTTAAAGAGTCACTTTAGAGAACCCAGCTGGAATACGCTTCTAAGGTGATGTGATCCATATCACTAGCTTGAAGGGTGTTCAGCATACATTTCTCAGATCTAGAGCTTTTAAAATTCTCAACCGACTTACTTAGTACTTGAATCCGAACTGGAACTGTCATCTCTTGAGGAGCGGCGGAAAAACACACGTTGCGCTCAATAATAATAATAAGAAATAATAGTAATCAGAAGACGCTAAATCCAATGAATACCAATGCCGTTTTCTAACTCCCTCTATAGCGCATTGAAATTAATCAGTCCATTTAATATTCTTGTCATACAATTTTCCAAGACATTTTCAAAATGTCCGATCCCCTCCCCATTTTAAAATTTCGATTTAAATGCAATTAATAACCTATATGCTCATAAATATATCGACAGTAATTTAAATTAAAATTGCGGTATAATAGAAGTGAATTAGATAAAGAATGATTGAACAGTTTTAGGCACGCTTTAGCTAACGGAAGTAACAATATAACACCAAATGATTGCGAAAGATCAAACCAATTCAATAAAATTATAAATAATCACAGTTATCCGTGTGCACGTTTACCATGGTAGACGACCCGCAGTTGTACATGAATAAACCTTACTGATTCAGATTATAATTATAAAATACTGTTATGTAAAATTATTTAAATTGAATAGTCAATAAATCAGAACGGCAATGTTGATCATTTAACACAATATAGTTAAATCAAATTGTAAGATTAAAGAAATGTAATATAAAAAAAACTATGAATATTAATATCGATCCACACTAGTGGATTCAGCAGTTCATTAGACTCGCATAGGTAAGCTGTGATTACACCGAAACAGTACCGAGTATAGTTATATCAGTACCACGCAGAAACCTAAAATACGCGATATGATACAACGCTCAAAAAAAAACTCTAAAACACGCAATCTAACATACGCTGAAAAATGTCAATAACAAGCTGAAAATACATGCGTGAAAATATCAGTAACACGCCACTAACATTATGCTGAAAAGATCACAAATATAACCTAAACTTATCTTACTTACTTAACTTACTTTACTCAATATCACCTACGGCCTTCTGCACGTGGACTACTGCAATGCACCCTGGGACCATAAACTCTCAATGGCATTTGAGGTAATCCCCATACCTCTATGGAAGCAATTGGTACCAATAACACACAACCAACTGTATTGACTGGCAGCACTTGATTAGCTACTTTACCTCCTTTCAAGCAAAGCTCGCTCCAAAAAAAAATAGCTTGCTCCAGATACACAACTCGAAGCAAAACAGCTCCAGCCAAAATAATAGCTCCCAGGGAAAACTGGTTCCCGGTAAAAATGGCTCCCCGAAAAAAACACTGAAAGAGAACAAGCGCTAAGTATGCATTCTCTTACTGCAATTTTTAGGCAGCCTCTCTTTCAGAATACTTTCCACTCAAAGAGTATTTAAAAATAATAATGAGAGTATTTCAAAATAATAATGATAATTGCATTTATGACATTAATATGAAATCTAAATTTACAAAGCTTACATATGACTTTACAAGTTCTTATAAGCAAAATTTAAAGGAGAAAATAAATTTATCAAAGATTATATACACAATTTTATACATTATTAAACCCTATTATACAATACGGGTTCCCATAAGACAAAGGATCTGCTATGAGTGTTCGACTGCAATATGATACGAGAACGGTATCATGAACGCATTACGCTTATTTTCCCCAGAATATTACTTCTTGTAAAAATAATGAGTGTAAATAAATCATGCTTTGCCTGTTCCAGGCCTAAATTATCTTTTGTTTGATGATATTGCATGATATACGTGCAAGAATTAATGAACTTTCAAAAGTGACACTCTCTATATAGCAGTATTTCAATTCTCCCTAAGACCTGTTAGAAAACTATAATGCAGTAACTTCTTCTCTGATAAAATAAATCCTCCTGTACAGAAAATAAATGAGAATGTACAAAATGTAATAAAATTGAACTTTATCCACAATACCGAAACAGAATTTTTGCACTCGACGCGCGTTTCGCTAACCATGTTAGCATCATCAGGAGATGATTAAAACTAAAATTAAAATCTACCTAACTCCCTTTTATACTACTGTTTGCTCAATCAAGCGGAACTAAAAAGGACCAATCTTGGAAGCCCACTAGTCACGCTGGATTAACCAATACAATGGTCTATACGGAATAGGCCCTCTATCTCCATTTAAACTATTCTGTATAGATCGTCTAATTTGCCCCAACATATTTTTTGTTACAATCCATACATCCAATTTCATATATTCCACTTCTATCTAACATTTCAATTTTGTCCTTTGGACCACCTAATAGTTTCTTAATGTTAAACTGAGTCTGGTATACTAATTTTAAACCTACTTCCTTAAAAACTTTTTGGAGTCCTCTAGTATACTGAGGATTATACGGTATCGAAACATATTTTGTATTTTCATCCTGATTAACTAAAGAAGTGGAATCACGAATGGTTTTTCTTAACAAATGCCTATTAATTAGTCTATTTATTAAGTTAGTATTGAAACCATTAACTTCCGCTATATTCCTAATTGTTTCCTTTTCCTTATTAAATCTTTCTCTGCTAAGAGGAAAGTTAACCATACGGTGTACTAAAAAATGAAAGCTGGCCATTTTATGTTGGTCGCAGTGGAAGGAATCATTAGGAATATATCGGTTAGTAGCAGTATTTTTTCTGTAAATATCAAATTCTAATGTGTTATTATCGTTCCTAATCACTAAAGTATCCAAGAAAGGTAGTAGGTCATTGTTCTCGATTTGATAAGTGAATTTGATGGTGGGGAAACGGTTGTTTAGTTTTGATACAAAATCTTCAATATTAGCGGTTTTTGTGTCGAATATCGCGAAAATGTCATCCACATACCTGTACCATACCCTTGGAAAATATTCGAACTCTTGGCTTATTTCATTTTCAAATTTACTCATGAAAACATTAGCTAAGAACGGCGATAAACAGTTGCCCATTGCCGTGCCTTCAAGTTGTTGGTAATAGTCATTTTTATATTGAAAATAATTTTGATCCATGCAAAGTTTGGTTAAAGTTAAATATTCTTGTTTGATTTCGTTATCAAAACTATTCATCTCAAGTAATTCTCCAAGGTATTGCAAGGTCTGTGGGTACACTAGGGAACAATGAGCTAACATCAAACGAGATTAAAATTTCACCTTCCAACCCCAACATAGAGTACAAAATGTAAGACATGTTTATTTATTTACCCAACTACGTAGGGTTTTTCGATGGTAATGACGAATTGGAGAGCAAACGCTCTCTTCTACAGGCATTCCTCGAAGAAGGGAACGGCGTACTTTGTTCCAGAATATACTGCACGTGACAAGTTACTAATCCAAAATCTTGACTTTAGGCAAAAACCAGCCCATCCACAGTCAAGCCATAAACTACAGCAACCTAGTAACTTGCGACTTAATACCCGACATAAGTATAATCCCCTATTTAGGGAGAATTACAAACGAACGTGCTGCCTCCTTTGAGGGTTTTCTGAAGCCAGAGGATGATATCAAGCCAAAAACGACTACCTAGGTCGTAGAATTCGATGTCAAAAAGCGAGCAAAAACTCGGCTCACAGGCCTGCTTTACACTGTCCTGTATCCAATCGTAAATATACACCAGCCGATTGTCACCAAATTTACTAACATCTACAATATGCAATAAAATGTCCCTAAAGCTGTGGGATATTATGTACTGCTGGTAGAAGAAATAAATCCAACGACAATGACCAGACAAACAGAAACCATTTGATTCCTAACGGCGGCCACTTAAAACTTCTAACACCCAATCTTTTCAGCGCATTCAATCAAATCCAAACTAAACGTACCTTATGCTAGACCCGTTTTCACCTTGCTAAAACCATATATTTAATACTGCAAAGCAGTTCGAGCGATGGTGTCAAGTTAAGGAATATATGCATTTAATAACATATCTTGACTGCGTATTTTTGACGCGAAAGGGAAAAACAATCGTTTAATATCATAACAAGGGCAGCATATCAACTAATTATGCATTTTCCTGTTGGCTTGAATCGTAACCACTTCAAAATAACAGGGCAAGCGAATTGCCAAATAAACATCTGGCAACGTTCCATGAATAACCTTTTCTATGAAACATTCTGAAGTACATTATATTACACTCGACCGTAGGCAACCAACAAATCTCTTAAGGTGGATTACCACCGAAAAAGGAAATTATTCGCAAGGTAATTGATTTAATTGAAGTGCACTGCTATATACTTAAATGTTTTCTTGATAGCGATGTAGAATACCACACGATCTAATGACTGAGATTATGTATATAACTAGCTTGTTTCAGTTTATGCCTCTTAACAGCTCGATAAGGCACTGGTCGGTAGCTGTATATTTGAATAATAAATATAAATTAAGCAACGTTGTTTTTGTCAATTTAACTGTTATGTTTATCACTAAAACCTAACCACTTTACCAGCACTTTGTTATTCTTACGTTTTAATACTTTTTCGACGAGATAAATACAGGATATTTCACTTTATGAAGTTGAAGCTCATAAAAGCCACCTTTTATGTCTTGATTCGTTTAATTTTGTAGCAAATAAGTAACTGGATTTGTTAGTTGCACCTTTCTCACACTTAAATATTTCTGTTGATCAGTTTGGTGTGAGTTTCTTGTCAAATGTACCTCTAAATAAAATAAATAAAAAATGCCACGCCCCCATAAAATGGCGTTGCCCTCGTGGTCGAATTTTGCTACTGCGCATCTCTCCGCGCGGCGGAGGATGTAGAACATACATACTATACCTACTATGTCAGCTCTTTACTTCTGCTGGTGTGTTTCTTATTTATTCCTGTATTTCGTTAGAACGCATTTTTATTTGTTTTTAGGCATACATTTATATAATACTTTTATATATTTTATTTCCTATTGTTTTTAATGTGTTTTTGTAAAAATTGATGATTTTATCAGTTGAGACAAAAATCTAAAAAAATCAACGTCGATATAAAAAGTTAATTTTTTTGATATACTAAATTAATTAGTACTTAATTAGACATAGGTCTCAAGGTGTTAAAGAACTAACTAATAGTGTTACAACGTGTACTGCTTTTGTATCAAGAGTTTTGTTAAGATATTTTTAGATTCAAATTCACGTGAAACCCTATTTCAAAAGAGTCTATTTGCCTAGATAGGCTGATATCGGACATTTGGGACCCCCGTCCGACTTTAACTCACCGAACGCCAGAAGCAGTTAGATCAGCTAACTCGGTTGTCTCAGAAGCAGGCATTGGTAAATTGTGTTCTTCGATTTAGGAATAAAATTAAAAGCCTACATCATATACTAAATCATCGAACTAGAATTTTTGACGGCAAACAATCAAAGGGAAGTTGGAAGTGTCCGACGCCCATGGAACGCTTCAGGTATTGATTACAGTAAATGTATGGGTATGAAAACGGCTAGTGGGGTCATCGAGGTTGCGATAAATAAATCAAAGAAGCTGATTTGACCAATCCCTCATCAATTACGTTCGATCGGTTTAAGAACATAGTTGAAGAACAAAGAATATAAATATTTGAAAGAATAGAACAGTTTCATAAAGATGGTAGCGATGAGATTATCATAATGTAAAAATTGTACAGATAATAATAATAAAATAAGAATTTGCTGAGGGAATCATGAGTATCCTGGAAAGTTAAATAATATACTTGTAGATATGGAAATAGATAATATTGAAATTGCTTTGCAAGACCGTGTTGAAGTGGATTGTAATAAAGAGATCATCGAAGGAAAAATTACAAATATAGCAAAAGAAATGCTGTTAGATGATGAGCCTGTGGCAATTAACGCAATAGGATCTAACTTAACAGAAAAAATGCTTTTAGATAATCAACCAGAAAATGACGAATCTGCCATCCCTAGTTGATACTCTTTCTGCTGTACTGTTATCCATTCCGGTGCCTGTAACTATGATTACCGGTGTTTTTAATTTTATTATTTGATCTGTGAATATGGAGAGAAATGTGTATTAAATTAGCTAGGAGTTACCGTAAGATGTCTGTAGTATAGCTGACGCTTTTAACTGAGCATTGATAAATTGGCACTGAAATAGTTGAGTCTGCATCAAACTCAAAAAAAGATACAGTTTTCAAATAGGAATTGGATGCAGTGCTTCGTTTATCATTGTATAAATTTCCTAATGATTTTGAATAATTAATCAGCTAAAGCTATTATTTTCATTACTTCTTATTTTAAATAATCTGCCAGAACACTATTAAAATATGAATTTGTGCACAAAGATTTACAAAAATATTTAGCTTTCATGGTATAGACAGGTTAATGGAGTTTTTGATTGAAAATATTATATTTTCAAGAAAATATATAATTTAAAACGTTAAGAGTCCATTAAACTTATTTGATAGCCTGGAAAATCTTTTTCCGAGATCTTATCAGTTTGCTAACACCTCATAATAAATTTAATATGCGCAAAGGCTTGTTTCTTATCGATCGGATTCTAGGTGGAGTCAATGTAAACTTGATGAATATGTCACATTAAATATCGACGGAGTTATTATTCATACGCGTTCGATTAGATGCATATACGGTGTTATTATTGCTCTGAGTTGATCCACTTTGGAATTTGAATAATAAATTCTATTTTAGCTCCCAGATAGTGTCGTATTCTTTAGAAACCCAGTTTCTTCAAGCATGGATAACTTTATTCTTGAATTATTTACTGTGCCAATGACGATTGTTAATAAAAATTTTGGCTTCATAATTTCTGCCGATTGCAATCATGTTGTTAACTGTATATCAACCAAAAATACATACATACTAGAGTAGTGGTTTAAATACCTTAGTGCTGGACCTGCAAGGAAACATTATTTGCTAAATTTTTGAATAAAAATTGAAGAAATCATCAGAGATAAACAAGTTCTGGAAAGAATATGGTTGTTTTTTCCGGTTCTTCCTCTAACCTCTCTAGCATCAAAAACACCAATGCCCATGTATACATAAGATTGTCCACATCGAATGTCAAGTGTTCTCCAGTAATCATGAGGTCGCTGTTGAATGTTCGCGACATTTTCGGTACTAACTTCACTAAATTTAACATGAAAATATCTTCTGTAAGCCGCGTAAATTTAAGCTCAAAAAAATTATATGTAAATATTGTCACAAACTGTGTTTTGTGGCGTCACGCCTTGGTTGGCGTTTAGGTTATGTAGCTCAGTTAGGACCGATCTACGTCAGATGAGAAGAGGTGATAAAGAAGACGCTTCGGTAAAACAATAACAATTTCTAAAACTAAAATACTTAATAATTTTCTCTGTACTTGATTACTAAAACACGCATGTCTTTTCACCTAAGGCATAGTTTGAATTATATATAGGTCTTGCTCCCTGTTTTATCATCCATCTCCAGTGTAGTTGCGCAGCTGGTAATTTATTTAAATAATATTTTAATATTTTTATTTAAAGTTTCGGTTAGTCAGACATCATTTTATAAGCGCTTATATTTCTTAACTTAACACGCTTGCAATAATTTATTTGCTTGGTATTATATAGATGTAGAAATACACGTGCTTAAAGAATACGAGGTATTGAAAGTCTGACTCTTATCATAGAAATAAAATGCGGCAAAAATGATTTTCGTAAACTTTAAATTTTCTTGTTTAAAATTAATAGTTTACTTAACTAACTACTTAATCGTCATTCTTTCTGTATTTTTATATTAACACTGATACGTAGACATATACAATAAACTTTCTATCATTTTGATGCTATTTATACCTTCATTCATCTCTGAAGGAAAATTTTGTATAATTAATAATACCCAACGTCGCATAATTTAGGGTAAGTAAATAATATTGCTTACAGGCATTCAGTTCAAATTTGTTTTGAGGTGAATTTAAGGAATTAGAGCGACTAATTTTAATTATCTTAAAACATCCTTGCTGTAAAAGATCAAGCCAAAGGGATAGAGTTTCCTTTTTCCTGGTTACAAAGGGTGATGTCTGAGAAGCGTATTTACTTCTCAAGGGGAGATCTTGTATCTGGCAAAAAAAATATCGCACACAGGAGAAATTTCTATCACGTATTTTCGTCAAAGAAATGGCAAATGAACGTAATTTGCTGGGACCATTATTCATCAGTAAATACAAACAGTTTTCCCTAAAGAAATCTCTTGCAGCGCTCATAGAATATTTTTAAATGGGTGTATACCAAACATGTGTAGCGGTTTAATGTAGTTCGTTACAATTTATATTACTTGTATGAGATATCTTTTATCACTTAAATTGTGGTTAGTTAGATAAGTAAGTAGCCTACAAGTAAATATAACTTTGGATTTAAGATTGAATTCCATACTGTTTTACTGCAATTTGGAAATGTAGTTGTTTTACACTTTTATTATTGGTTATTTTAGTTATTATGCTAAAAAAAGTTCTTATTTATTATCAGTTTAATAATTCAGCTACGCTTTGATTATAATATGAGCTGGTAAAGTAAAAAACGCGCCTCTATAGTGAACCTAACCACGGAGACTTAATTACGTCTCGTTCTGTCTAAAGTAGAGGCGTTTCCTGTGGGTAAAAAATTCATAATTTAAATAATCCTGAAAGGTACCACTTATCGCGGGCTTAGTATGAATGTCATTAGTATTCTTTCATTCTGCAAGTTTTTAGGATTGAACATACATTCTCAAATTATGCCAGAGGACTGAGTGTTATCGGGAGAAACACCTCTATAAAGGACTTCGTTCCTCTGTAACTACCTATTTCAACTCAATATTCAATGAGAACAACTGTAAGATATTAGTGGGATCGATACAATAATCATTTTTATTTGTATCAAGACCCACCCTGTTTTTCCGGAAGTTGTTTGGTAACAACCTAGATCCTCGATTGACTAATTCTTATTTTATATGTCATTGTTTCCGGCTCTTAGCCTGACACCCACTATCCCCTAGGTGACCTTGAAATCAACTGAACGATACTGATCCTAATTTAAAATTATCTACGCATTATTTAGTATAATTTCCTTTCACAATGTTAACAGTTTAAAAGAGGACGTCAATTTTTCCAATTATTTATTATTTAAGAATAACAAAATATTTTTCATTCACTAGTTATTTATTATAAAATACAAATATATTCTCTAACTACTATAAATCTATAAAAAAGAGTCAAAACTTTAATCGATATTCTTCCCCCATTCATCCTGGACACTCCTTGGCAGATTTGCGAAGTTTTTGGTAAAACTCTTCGATGATTAATGATTTTTCCTTGCCGATTATTTCTTCTTTCTTAGTTTTCAGACAATCAACATCCTGGCTTTTCATTAAATTATCTACATTTTAATCCGTGTCTGCTTTCTCTAAAAGATGGCTGCTTATCTTTGCAATTTTATTACATCCTGTGGGCTAATCCAAGTTTGTGTGCTCACTTTTGGTTGTAAAATTAACAAGTACGGTTGGGTTTTTGATTGTATGTATTTGTCGAATATTATAAAGTCTATTTCGCTCCGAGTGCTGCCATCCGGGTTCTCGCCATCTCCTATGCGATCTCATATAGAAAAACTGCTCCTTGGAAAATATCATTTTGCAGTAAAAACCTCAACAGGCTTTCATATCTATCATTTCTTCACTCAGAAGTAAAAAGTTCCCAGTGATATATGCGAGTCATCTTCATTCAAGCCAATTTTGATGAAGAAATTTCCATAGTATTTAAAGAAAAGTTTCTTCTGTAAATGTTTTCTTAATCGTATTGTAACTGTATTGTAACTTTAAATAGGTATTTTTTTTAAATTAACTTAATCCTTAAGGTAAATCCAGGAAAATGTATTCATTCTCATACGATCTAGGTTATGCGGTGGCCACCATATAGTGCTGGATCTGCCAATTCACCTTGGACAATGATCGCTGAGGTGCTGGGTGACCTACCGAACATTATGGCTACTATAGTAACTACTAAGTAATTATCAAACTATTCTATATTTGAATTTGAACTTGAAAAATGAGATGTACACACACAAGGCAAGCTTATGAACAAGGCAAGAGATAATGTGCCTTAACTTGCAACTGTCAGTAAATTTTATCAAATAAATTCTCAAGCGGACCATCATGCATCAATCTAGCAGATATTGTCTCACACCACTTTCGTTAATCCAGTGTCTATATTCCCACAGGGGTGCGGTCGCCTCTAGATGTCCCAAACCTGTAACTCGAATCTTAATCTGTCAGACTAGTCCAATTTCTGGAAAGAGCACCTCTGGATTAAGTTCCCCAAATCAACATTTTTGTCTTAGTAACCATATTCCCACATGGATGCGGTTCTCCTGGAATCTCCTATCAAAATTGCAAGGTCGAAGCTTAGACAAATCTGTCGAAGTTCTAAGTAAAGCAATCTCATAGATAAATCTGTTCAGTATTTAATGTGAGTTTAAATCTCTGAGTAAAATCAAATTAGACTGGTCTGCCGTTGAGGTGCTCAAATAACTACCTAATTAGGTAACTAATGCTAACCATGTATAAAACCCAAGACAACTCTTAAAAACATTCTTATAAACCGTGACCAAGGCTTATAAGCAATTAAACAGGCATAGATCAAAGAGGCGTGACAATATATTATAATATTCTTTTTATTAGGCATGCATCATAATCAGCAATTATCATACGCTGCAGCGTGCTTAAAATGATGTTTATGATGCGCCTACTTTTTTAAAGGTTGCTATAGAAACATTTGATCTACCTTTTTTACCTAGATATTTACCTGCCGCTTAAATTACTATATGTCAAAATGAAGAAACACATTATAAACAACATTGCTTTATTCTAGATAGTATCTACGTAACTCAAAAAAGTAGAACATTTTTTAGTATATGACGCATTTATAATAAAAAAAATAGCGTATGATATACGTGTGATATGTCGCGCGTGCTTTAAAGGCCCTCTTATACACTTATATCATAATATACTAATCTCTAATACTTTGAATAATAATTATTCTAATTAAGCCCATGTACTTAATACCATTTAAAGAAATTATTCTGGTCCTAATTTAAAGATATATTATAAATAACTGTGAAAGACATTAGGATATATTTTTTTTCCCAAAAACTTTATAACTAAAATATATTACATATTGGAAACTACTAGAACATATTTAAATTACCAATTAATTATCACCCTGTCCTAAGCTTGATCTTGAACTTGGAAAATATTATATAAACACTCAAGTTAATTATTATGAATAATGCGAACGAAGAGTGCAGGCAACTATGAACCTTAAAGTTACAATGGTTAACAAATTCTATGATATAAATAGCCAAGCGAACCATCAGTCCGATAGGCTTTTGTCTCTCACCTATTCCGCTCACCTTCTGCAGTCCACAGGGACGTTGTAGGGGATCTAACAATATCCTAATCTTCAGACCTAACTCGGGAACTGCAGTTCAGAGAATGTATTTCTTGTGTGATACCTGCCTAAAAAGTATTAAATTCGATTCGACGATAGATCTGTCAAAATTCTACGTCAAGTTGCTTTTAAAGTTAAACAATTATAGTGCCTGAGAGCACCGAGTTAAATTAAGATAAACCAAGAACCTTAGATAATTATCTCATGAAATAACCAAACCTAACCATAAATTGAAACACAATATTGCTCTTCAAGAACTTTATTATAATACATAAAAAAAATAAACTATAAAAAAGTTAAACCATACCTCAACCGAAAGGACGGGACAGGAGTGTAAACTCATTAAGTCATTGACCAATAGACGTTTTTACTGTTTCACCGAGATGCCTTCTTTATTATCTCTTCTCACCTGACGTAGTTCGATCCATAATCCTAGCTATATAACCTGCACGCCAGCCAAGGCGTGCCGTCACGGGTAACTAAACATGACAAAATAGTATCTTTAAGAGGCTATCTTAATACTCTTCTAATAAAAAAAAGAATATACAACATGTTTTATTTAGCTTTATAAAATCTAGGTGAATCAAAAGTTTTCGAAATGCCTTATTTAATATTTTGCCAATTTGTAATAACTACATGTAATCTTCTACCGTTTGGAAGTAAACCATAAAAAGTTACAATGAGGAAAAACATATAATCGACAACCCTATAATGTCGCTATTAAATTGGAGTTAAACGTGGTGTAACAATGCCTTTGAAATTAAAGTAAGTAGCTCTTTAGTTGAATGACTTTAGCAAATATTTTCGAGTCTTTCTTACGAGAAAATCTGTCTAGACATTTTAACTGAAGGGTAGAGACATAAGATCATATTAATTATGCATCTTAATCACTTTAGTTTCCAATACACATATACATATTCATATTCATCTCCTTTAATATTCCATTATAAAGGCTATCAATATTGCTCGCTTTGTAAACAAGTTCACTTGGATAATAGAATATGCTCAACTAACACTGCTTTTTTTTTGCTTGATACAAAAATTAACATAGTCATTTGTTCAAGCTAAATTTGAGATGAATCATGAATATAAATTCAGTTCAAAAATAACCTGTAGATGCTTGAACTGGAGTTCAAGCATCAATTCAACTCCTAAAACTAACGTGTTCTTACAACATAGTTTTATCCGCAATACCGAAACAGAATGTTTGCACTTGATGCACCTTTCAGTATTGTGGTTAAAACTATGTTGCAGTACATTTTGTCAAAGCTTTCAGGCCTCAACTTAGTTAACATGTTCTTATTTTGTCTTGCTTTATGCGACAAAATAATTTGATTTCGAAATAATATCATCAAGTGATATATTGTTTTCTGCTCAGCATAAAATGCATACCACAGGATAAACCGATTTTAGTCATATTAGGAAAGATTGGAGAAAACTATTGGGTTTCGGTTTGGTAAAGTCCTTCAGCCTATTTAGATTCTGCCAAGTGGAAGCCTTCACATTAGATTCAGTATTTTTTTTTTTATCAAATCCCTTCCGGCTATGTACTAGTCGATTTAAATGAACATAGATAAATAATGAACCATCCTTGGGAACGTCACAGTCCTCCATGTCTATTCTGCTACATTGTTATTTTTGAGAGCTGCGAATTATATCGGTCGTAACATAAAACAGTTGCACATATTCAGGGTGGTTCAAGAATTGTGAAACACAACAAAAAATTTTATGAGTATTTCATATCATATACTGAAATCAATTGTTTGCAAAATATTCACTTAAGTGTGACAATTAAACACGAAAAAAATAGAATTTTTCGAAGCCTTAGAAAACTGAATAAATTATAGGTTATCCCAAAAAAAAACAATTTTATTGAAGCTTGATTCTTTAATCCAATTGAATTGAAAACTATTTTGGAATTATATCACTCTACGTTCCATGCAACTTTTGATTAAACATTGCTTTCCTATTTATTGAAGATATGCAGACACCTTCTTCCTAGAATTAAAGGGCCATGTTTTATAATATTTTTCGGCCTTAATCAATTGCAATACCAGATCTGCGAATGATGACAAAAAAGCGATTTGGAAAATGTTTTTGTTAATTTTTGTTTTGATTTCTTTTCAGGTGGTGTAGATAACTTAGATTTATCTGACAATCAGGAGTGGAGGCTTTTGAAGACCATCAGTACTTTTTGGCTCTCTTCTGCGGCTTGAGCAATGCTTTAAACTGCGTGACGCAAAGCTAAAATATTCATATTTTAGTGAAACATTACCAAATCGAGCATATGAATGGTGTGGTACCCGCACCAGCTTTGTTAGCTGTTGTCATCCAACATGACTCAGTTTTATAACCGATACTGTTTTATTTTTATTTTTGCTAATGGTAACTTGAAAACTTTTAGAAATTGAGATTCGCCCCTTTATGGTTTTGCATAGCAACCCTTTTATAAACTAATATACTAAAACTGGCATATCTCAATATTATTATTTTATGTTAATTAACTTTGTGATATTTACGACGAAATTTTAGAAAATGACTCATAAGGCTAATGAAGCGGTTGTCTATGCATGTTCTTGTGTTAGCTGTTTCTGAAAAGGTGATACATTACTGTTACTGTTAGTGTTGTTATTGTTGAAGAGTAATTACAATTTGAATAATATTTTCATATATCACATGGAAGGCTTCTGAGTACATATTGCCTGGTTCGGGAGATTTGTTGCCTTTTATTAGTTTAATTGCATATCAGTACTCATGGCGGCGATTGAGATGGCGACGATTGCAACGACATGCGCAGTATGAAAAAAAAAATTCTGAGCCAAGTAGACAATGCCATTCTTAGGACGTTGACACCTGTCAGCTATCAATCCAACTTCACATTTGACATGTGGTCATCTGTCAATGTTCGCCCAAGTGGACCATATCATATGTGATAAATCACTTGTCATTTGCCTCTCACCTTGAATTTTGGATGGGCCATAAAGCCGGGAACACACTTTCGACACGGTACGTCACGTTACGAGCCAGCGCGTGCCGTAGTAAAAGTGTGGACTTCAATTTTACGTGTCTTTT
>MU182300.1:279154-306450 GCA_016904865.1 Pissodes strobi
TGGTCCATATAGAGCCTAAATCAGTACAAGTACTTGAAAGTGCTAGGATCGTTCGAGCGTAACTTCCTAGACAATATTCCTCCTGACCAAAGATGATCAGTTTATTTTCAACAGGATGATTGCCCAGCACAGTCTACTCAGAGAGTTACTGAATGGATGGTGGCATTCATTTAATGATCAGTGGATAGGAACATGCGGATCCACTGACTGGCCCGCAAAGTCTCCTGACCTTTCAATTTTAGATTTCTTCCTGTGTGGACATCTTAAGAATTTAGTTTATAGTGACACAATCCCCAATGTTGCAGTTGTTCTAAAGGCAAGGATAAACCAAGCTATTCGGTCAACACCATCGCTACAGATGCAAAAAAGTTTTGAAAAATTTAGACATCCGATTGAAAAATGAGCGGAGAAGAGCAGCGGTTATGTACATTACTAAAAGTATTGGCATCTTATGGGAATCGAACCCATGGACTCAGCTTTAATAGTATGACCATAATAACCTCTAGTTCATATTAAGGACTGAAAAATATAAGAGTTTATATGTTTGATTCCATGGCACGGATAATTAAAATATTTAGCCAAGTCAACTGTATCATTTTGAGGCACTTACAAATAATAGTTTCCTATAAATTTGTAACCAACATTTTATTCCGAACTTCATCAATTATAACCTTATTCTCAGTTTTATTTCCTGTATGCAGAAAAGCAAACTAATAATGTTAATTGTCTAATCTTGTTTGCGAGAAGTATTGCCAGTCCAGGGTAGAAAGTGTTTATACCAGATGCTAAGCACGAGTCGAGAGTTGCAAATTTACTTAACTATTTGCGTAACCAAATGGAATGGTTCCCCTTGATTAAACAAACAGCTAGTACAAAATATAGTTATTATATGTCTGCAACTGCATTTCTACCAGGGGAAAAATAAAAACTTCAGATTGCTTTTTATGATTTCTAGTTAATTTAGAAAACATATTTTTAGGGAATAAACATTATAAGCCGTCATCCCGAAATATTCATAGGTAGCCAAATACGTTGACAAAATTTTAAACGGTTTAACCCCATCTATCTTCGCCCTCCAGTATAATGGTGCATCATTTATTATGTCTGGTGCTCTTTCTAATTTTAGGTCATTAAACATGATCGTTGTGTATGTTTGCATGTCCTGAGGGGTTCTTCATTCGTTAGAACCTTTATTTATCTCTAGACATGTCATTAAAATTAAAGATAAATGCATGCAAACGGTTTCGCATTTCAAATCGTTTCGAATAAGAAATTGAATAAGCAAATAAAATGCATCATTAAAGTATCATATTTTAGCTAGTAAAGGCACTTACTTCTCTGGAAACAATTTATGGACCCCAAAGTGTTTTAAATTATGTTTCTTAAGAATACGCTTTATATTATGGTGAGATCCTCATTTTATCCTCCGTAAAGTATATGTTATTAAAGAAAGTTGTTTATAGCAGTTATAAGGGAAACATTAATATTTGAAAAGAATATTTTTTGCGCTATTACATTATTGTTAAAATATGTCTTTTATGTGAAACTGAATCTAAAACTCATCCATACATTCCTTATGAATTTGGGGGAAATCAGCTCCCTTCATTGAATTTAGTTAGCTGCATGGCTATACCGAGTTATAGGGCTGAACATCCTATAAATAATTCATTTTAGTTATGTATTTTTGATATAGCTGGGTTCCCTTTGAAGATCATGACTCAGGCTTTTAACCCGAAAATTTTGCGTGTATTAAAGTAAAATGCGTAAAGCCGATAGACAGCCAAATTATTATGGGGTGGCATTCTCCAATAATCACAAGAGCAAACACAGTTCTCGCCAAAGAAAAGGCAAGTAACGTACTCGAATGACTTTTGGCAGAAATAAATTTATTGCTCGCCACGTTAATTCTCTTTGGAAATGGATTATTGTATTCCCTAAAAGGGTAAATAGTAATTGGCATTATACCAATTTAACGTTGATTTTCTCTGTTCTCTATAGTTTTTCAAGTGGAAACTGGAGTCGCTTACCAGTGTATTTTTAACCCTGAATATATATTTCAAAAGAAGATACAAAAGTAAAAAAAAGTGCGGTATAAATGGTCAATTGATTGCATTTGTAATAAAAATGTTTATGTTTGAATTGAACGATTGGTAAATTTGGTTTAAATCCTTGACTGTGGCAAAAGAAGGAATAAGAGGCTTTTAGTATTAGTTTCTTACAAAACATATTTCCACATTTTTAATAAGATATTTGAGTTAATAAACTGTTCAAAAACACCATATATCTTCTTTTAAATATTAACTATACCAGCCGTTATGATTGCACAAATACACAATTATCTAAGAAAAGCGAGTCATTTATTCATTATTGGTAAAATAAATGAAATTAAAAAAGGAATGATTCTACTACACATTATTACGGAGAGACAGAGTAAATATCACAAGAAATTTTCAAGGTCATATATATTACGTTATTTGCAACAATAACTTTATATTTACATGTGTATTGCACTATCTATAGTGCACCCAGAAGCATCCTTAAACAATAGAATTTCTAAGATCGGTCTGAGTTAAATAATTATTTTAGGTTCTGTAATTTTGAAATGCCAATACTGCATATCAAATAAAATTAAATTGTGTATTTATCTTATATGTCACATGTATATGATATGTAGCTTCTTAATTAAGTTTTAAATGAAGAGAAAACAATTCATAAAAGTGTTCAGAAAGAAAGCAAAAAAAAACTTTATTGACAATTTTAAGGCAGTTTAGAGAAGTCTCGGCAGACTGTTGAATACTATTTAACGCATGTCCAGTGTGTACATTGTGTTTCGGTATTGTGGACACAAGTGTGTTGTGATGTTTTTGTTTTATTGTTGTGTAAACATCTTACGCGGCGGTATGAGGGTAAACCTCGGAAAATGAGACGGAAATGTGCAAGCGGATCTGACATCATAACCATGCGCAGTGATTAGGTTCTTTCTAACGCCAGAGTATAGGCACAGCTTATACCGTACCGAATCAGTTATTTAACTCTACGTCGGCTCCTTTGATGTCGATGAAGCCAGATTTGACTTTTTCATGCTTTCCTCATTTTTCGCGCATTCCCTTCATACATTAAAAAATGTTAGGTTTTAATGGCCATCTGGAACTCAACAGAGACGGACTGGATTTAGTTTAGTTTACATTTTTAGTAAATTAAATTAAACATGATATATAAGTGAAATTGATAAAAAAAGATATCTGGTAAACGTGATCGAGAATGATCAGTCATTTATACATAACCATGAATATGGTGTTTATAAGTGTAAATAAATATATAAATATTTTGATATGAACATAGAATATCAATTTTTCTACAGCCGCGCGCACAATAACTAATTACTAAATTCAAATGAAATCGCAAAATCGACGAATGCCGTGGATCCTTATTTTGCGCTCTAGCGAGAACATGGAAAAGAAAATTATCACTTTTTCCGTCGAGTGTGCTATGAATGGTCATGGAAACCGAAGATAAATAAATGACAGTCGTAGGTTTATTACAGTTTGTTGCTGGCACTCCTGTTCTAAATATACCCGAAACCCGAATATGATATGTCAAAACTGACAGTCATTTGCAAATTTCAGAATAAGTATACTTTGCGCTCTAAATACACAAATAACTATTTTCTACAGCCGCGCACAAAATAACTAATTACTAAATTGAAATGAAATCGCAAAATCGACGAATGCCGTGGATCCTTATTTTGCGCTCTAGCGCGAACATGGAAAAGAAAATTCTCACTTTTTCCGTCGAGCGTGCTATGAATGGTCATGGAAACCGAAGATAAATAAATGACAGTCGTGCGTTTGTTACAGTTTGTTGCTGGCAATCCTGTTCTAAATATGCCCGAAGCCCGAATATAATATGTCAAAACTGACAGTCATTTGCAAATTTCAGAATAAGTATAGAGAAAAATGTGCATTTAATTTAAAAAAATGCGGCTGTAGAAAAAGTTCTGTGTGTTTTTCGAGGGCAAAGTAAGATTGCCGTTTTCGAAAGATTACTGCGCGACTCAAGCGGCAATCCGTTACTTTGCGCTCTAAATACACAAATAACTATTTCCGTGCCGTGGATGCCGTGGATCCTTATTTTGCGCTCTAGCGCGAACATGGAAAAGAAAGCTCTCACTTTTTCCGTCTAGCGTGCTATGAATGGTCATGGAAACCATAGATAAATAAATGACAGTCGTGCGTTTGTTAGTTTGTTGCTGGCACTCCTGTTCTAATATGCCCGAAGCTCGAACATAATTTGCCAGTCATTTGCAAATTTCAGAATAAGTATAGAGGAAAATGTGCATTTAATTTTAAAAAATGCGGCTGTAGAAAAAGTTCTGTGTGTTTTTCGAGCGCAAAGTAAGATTGCCGTTTTCGAAAGATTACTACGGGCAGAAATTTTATCAAAAATGTGATCGCGTCAAACGGCCTTAATAAATTGATATTTCGTCACTCGAAGCCATTTATATAGTTGTAGGTATGTGACATTGTTCACTACTTATTTCTAATTAAATTTACATACAACCTTTGTAATATTAGTGTGACGGTTCTAAATTGGTTGCCTTTATTATGGGATGTTAAGAGGCTAGATAAAACTACAATTTATGTCTCAAGTTTAAAAAGTTAAACTGCAGAAGGGAGCCAAACAATTATGGACGTAGAATATTAATTTATCATGCAATGTGATATGAATGAACTATACTTTAATCTCAATACTTAATGTAAACATCTACTTATAACCTTTCATCTTTCGGAAAACTAAAATATCCTGAAGCTGGATTGGCTTTCTTGTAACCTTTGCAGACAAAACAACGTACGATCATGGTTAACAATGAAAACACTTTAATGATTAAATGTCCAAAAAGTTAACACACTTAAATAAATAAATAATCGAGCACAAATAATGACACGCAAACAATCCAATCTAAGAACGTAACCTGCTGCTTCTTGTCAAAAAATCGAGAGTCCAACGCTGTGCGGTGTGTTCAGTTTCCGACTCTACCAGGTGCGGCATCCGTTTATGTCTCTTCGATTCGGCAAATTGTCGTAATAGAAAAAGATAACACTACATTGGACACCAGACCGGTACTGTTATTCATAAATAAACGAAGTCGCCCTCATATAATTCGGTTCGTAGCAGAATATGAGGAAAATGCTCCTATTGGTTGGATTTTATTGCTTCAAAACACGTGGAGAGTTAAATAACTGATTCGGTACGGTATAAGCTGTGGTATAGGCAACCAATTCCAAATAAGTGGTTGCCTATATTCATGCGTCACGCGGCCTAAGGTGGCATTAGATTTTAATGTCGACGATGTCGATATAGGATATGTTTACACATCAGTGTCTCGAGTACTAGCAGACTCGCTGAATTCTTTTCATTATATTGCAGAATTGTGCTTCTATACTTTATGTAATAAAAACTAATTGAATGCGAGGGAGGGGTTGGTTGACATCTGATATTCCCTTTAAACCGGAAGCCCTTCAAAATTAATCTAATTCTAACGGGTTAAATTGAAGTTGAAATATATATCGGTTCATTAATCTACCTCTGGTGACGTCACGCTTCTGCTACGAGACCTTATTCTCTCGACGCCGCCGACGATAAAATAGTGTGCACCGCAATTTTAATAAGTCCAATACATTTCTCTAACGATGGTCTGCCATGTATTGTTATATTCTGTAAAACATATACCCTGTGTAAATATCGTAACCAATTTTTGGACATTTTCAAATATGTTTCATATGTTAATATTTTATTTTATGTACTTTCATGCACTTCATATTGTTTAAAGAAATATTCAGTAGATTTGGTAATGTAACCATTATCTTGATTTTTGGCTTCATGTGTATTTAATGATCAAATTGTGCAAGTTTCTTCCCGGTGTCTATTCCGTTAAAAACGAATTTTTGTAACATACTTCAACTTTTCCAATAACAGATGTTTGCATTTAAATTAAATATACTGTTCATCGTACCCTTATAGAGCCGATTCAACAACTTCCGCATTAAATTCATTTAAATTTGCCAATTTATTATTAATATGAGCTGATGAGTCTTTTGCTTTCCTAATAGATTGAAACATTATTTGGTTTCGTTCTTATTGCCCTAAGATAAATCGAGTGTCAGCAGATGACGCACTGGAGGGTAATATCATATTTATGAATATATTAAGGTCTGAATTATTAAAATGGAAATAATTCAAATGTACTATACAGATATTGATTATGTTAACAATTCACGACGGAACAATAAAATTGTGATATCAAATAAGCCAACGAATATCTATGCTAAATAAAGCAAAATAACATTAAAATAAAAACACAGTTCGCAGCTTCATGTTATTTTTCTTATGTGATGTTGCTGTGTACGTAAAATAAAATAATATTCAAGTTGCTTAAAATGTCTTCTACAATTGCATCCGTTGCATTGTGTAACTTTTCCAATCACGTCTCTCTTCGCAACTTTGTAACTAAGATACTGAAACTTTAAACTGAGTATTATTATTTCAAAAGAAACGGAAATGCACTTTAAAACTTGTTTCCACCTACAATGAAAATCTTAAACTCTAAAGTCTTAATAATTTCTTTAGAAACGTCAGAGTTTGTAAACATAGATTGAAACTAAATTTTAGATAAAACTGGAAATTGTCTGTCACGCAGAAGGATATTCATTATTTTGTGTCATCAATACTAGCCCCTCATTCCACAAAAAAAAAACAGAAACAGTCATCATGCCTTTATGAATGGCATTCTAGACACAATTTAAAATATATGTTTTTTTTATTTTAAGAAAACTCCAGGAGACGATTAAACACAACGTAATTATAGCAGTGTCATAAAAAAAAGAGTACGTAAAATCAAGTCTACAATGCATTCAAATTATTAATCCATTCAATGATAAATTTCGTCAGGAGATACTCAGCAGAGTGGTCGGTTTGATGAATGAAAAATTTGAGGATCAATTTAGGATTCATAAGGTGATAAGCATGATAGAACAAATATGTTGGAGGATAAAAATAAGCTCTTAAAGAAACTGGTCGACGATCAATTAGCGCACAATCAGAATCTGTACATTTTTGGTGTGGAAATAACAAATAACAAGGACCTGTAGAGTAAGATGCTTGATTTGTTTATAAATAAACTAATCGTGAATATGCAAAACGGACATACGAAAAATGCCATCGTGTTGTGCGTATGTTCTTGGGTGCTAAATGGGATTATTTATGATAAATCAATGATACTGTGTACCGAGTCTCGGATGAAACAGATTTTAAAAAATTGTATATTCCATGGAATGTAAGGACCCGCTTATTTGTCGTTGGGATGATCTAAACGTGCATATTTTAGGGAAATTGTACGTTGTGTTCATGCCGGGTGAGTCTGTGAGCATATTTTTAGCTGTGTGGAGTGGTGCATGAAACATAGGCATTATGCAGGATATATTTTGGCACGTGCTAGTATTTATGATTGTAATCTATAACATTCGTTTCCTAACTTATAAGTAAATTATGAAAACTTTCCGGCGGCGCGGGCGGCAGATTATGCCTGAAAAAGTGTGCCTATTTGACAATATTTTTGTACCGTGTTAAAGGAATGTATAATGAATATTACAGCACAATTTATGTCTGAAGTTTATGGCTCCCTGCGGAATTAGTTTTACTGTAGGTTTTAGTTTATTTATTTACATGTTAACTCAATTTGGTGAGGATTTTTCAGCGTTAGACTAAAATTTTACTACTTTTCTAAAATTTTTGTTTCGGTTCTATTATACATATGATATTTTATACCCTCATAACCTGGTGGGATTATCTCATAACTGCCAATATCGTATTTAGTTAATATACCCATTTACATAATCAAGTTAGAAATTTGCCTTATTTCAAAATTTTGCTCTATTTTTGATTTTTCGTCTCATTTGAACATTTTTTACGTATAGGTAAATGCGGTTCTCTTTTGAGGAGTATATTTTTACTGTACCTACTATGATTGTTTAAGCACAACCTGATGTTTGCGTATTGATTACCATTGTAACCAGCCTTAAGCATTGGGCGCTAATTATGAAACACGATTTGTCAATTACTCAACAGGCAGTCCATATGCAAGGTTTACTCATCAGTCTTAATTTTATTTAAAGGTGTGGATCAATGTGTTGCCAATTAGGTAAAGGCGCCACTAATTTTTTTTTACTAGGAATGTGTCAATGATTATTGATCATTGAAATTAGGGTACTAAAATTTAGAAAAATACCCTATATAAGAACGTTGAAATGAAACTGAATATATACGAATTATAGTTATTGTCTAGATTACAACTTACCAAGATACACATCAAGATTCAAATAATTTTTTTTGGTTGAATATGCAAAATTTACATAAACGCATTAAAGCCAATTAATTAAGTTGGGTTTATGGTATCGCTCATAAACTAATGAGAATAATTGCGCTCGCCTAGATTATCAGACTATTAAGTTAAATTAAACAAAATTTCTAGGTTTTAATCTAAGTCCTATATCCTTAAGATTGTATAATTCATGTCTGGATATAGTTTAAACTAAGCCTTCAATTCCAGAGATTTTGACTGATCGCAATTAGTCAAAGTAACAAAAATAAGCAATACTTATTAAGCAAACTAATCTAAATTGATCACATGGCAGCAATAATATCAATATATCAATAAGCAGTTAATAGAGATATATTAAATCAATGGATTACTCTATGATGTAAGTATATATATGCCTAGCTTGTAAGTACGAATTGAGCTCAGTTCGATGTTAGTGTTTAGACGAAAAATTAAAGTTGCAAATAGCAGTTATGCGAAACATATTACTGCCATGAGGCTTACAGCCAATTACAGTAAAACTTATTGTTAATGGAGATAAGACGATGATGGTAATACACAAATAAATCAGATAATCTAGAAGGCGTTATCAACATATTTAATAATTGAGGTAATACTAGATCGGTAATAAGGAATGTCAATATGAAATAATCGACAATAATAATAAATGACTTAAATCCATACAACTATAGTTTCCATAACTCAATAAACTAAACCAGTAAGGCATCATATATGATAAGAGACGACCTACCGTCATTTAGCAGTAAATTCATTAATCAAAATGAAATACAACGATAATTTATACCATATGATACACGATAATTTTAGATGTAAAAAAATTGCCTGCTCACCTTGAGTATCCAAACAAGAAGGGTTGCCAATTCCCCCAAAAAAGAGAGAATATATACCCCAGCTGTCAAGTGGCGCTCCAAACGGATTCATCTTTCGAGCGACTCGGAACACCGGAAGTAAGATGGCGAGAAGTAAGGTAGCGAAAGTATCGACAACACAAATCGACCAGCAAAAGGGAAAAATCACACTACTGGATTTTGTAACATTTACAACGTTACACCATATTGAATCTCGGCAAATGGGACGGAAATGTGGGGACGAAAATGTGGGGACGGATTGTATAAACCGATGTGACATTATAACCCGTGCCCATTGAGGAGCAAGCTAATCCAGGATGGCCGCGATAGCAATGACTCAAATGGCGCTTCTAAAAAGCTAGACGCTAGGGCGGTATTACATTTTCATTATATTATATTCGCAGTGTATTTGGATCCATAGCACAGCTTATTTTTAATAGACCGTCGAACTTAAAATGAATTTTCAAAATCCACGACAAATTCGTCCGAAGCCACGGCTATCGTCCTAAAAAAGTCCGGAAATTTCGGATGCTTATACAATTCTGCGATTTAAAATCGTTTTTAAACGGACTTTAGACGATAAAAAAGCATATTTTAAATTAAACGAACTGTCAAAAGTATTATTCAGATGCCCAGACATTTAAAACAATATTGATTCATGGTCCTCTTCTAACATTTGCCAAATTTGGTTATTGACTTTCCCAAATCAGATGATACCGCTCCAAGATGACTAGCTGGTAGTGAATAAGCTGTGTCCATAGGTTGATGATATTCCTGGTGGCATTAGATTTTCGTGTCGAATTTGTGCAGTGTATTAATCCACTCCGATTAAAGTAAGTATTATTAAAGAATCCTAACTAATATTATAAATTCGAATAACTAATATTATAAATGCGAATGTGTTTGTTTGATTGTTTCTTACGCTTTCACGCATAAACTACTCAACCGATCATCATGAAATTTTGTACAGATATTTTCAAGAGGATAGTAAAGAACATAGGACACTTTTAGCTTTTACCCACCGCTTTGCTCGCATTGATTTTTACGGTTAGTTTTAAGCCTATTTTTTATTTTCTTAAGGTTATATTTGTAAAACGTTTTTTTTTATCCTTGGGTTAGTTTTGGATAGTTTTTGTTCGTTGCGCCCCTGTAGCGAGCGAAGCGAGCGGAGGGCTATGCGTGAAGTGTAATATTAGACATTCTAATGTAAATGTTACAACTGTAAACATTAAACAACGCACGTCAGGTATCTGTGACGGGAATGTGTTTTGTAGTCTGTCTGTCACCGTTAGTGTAAAACGTGTTCTTTCTAACGCCAGAATATGGGCAACCAATTTCAAATAAGTGGTTGCATTAGATTTTGATATCGGTGATGTCGATATAGGATATGTTTTCACATCAGTGTCTCGAGTATTAGCAGACTCGCTCAATTTTTTATGTTGTATTTGACTAGATTTAAAGAAATCAATTTTATTGCAGTATACGTAATTTTATTTATTCACTTAACGTTTCACTCATTAATAATTCTTGTATAATATTTATGTTTTTTCGTGGTTTCACAATTTAGTATTAGAACTTTCAAATTCTATGGACGGTACATCTGCCTTTTTTATACTATTCTCACAGCCAATAAAATGTGGTTATATCTTGCTACACGTAATGCAAGGAAATGCTAATAGAAACATGCAAAAAGGTATACGTAAAGGTGTTGAAATTCTATATCAAGGACGTCTAAAACTTTCAATATGTGATAATTATTGTCAAACAACATGAAGTGTACCTATAGTATTTTACATGACGGTATTATAGAGGCCGCCAGATGTCTGTCAGGCTATAAATAACGGAAATATTAAAAAGCTACGATTTAGGAGCCGGTACGATATAAGGGAATTTCCCCTGGAGTTTTTAACATATTTTATAACTAAAGCAAAATAAGTAGGAATACATTAAGTATTAAATTGAATTTTATTCAATACCTAGAGGTGAAAGTCTTTTTCGTACAGGCCAAGAATTAGCACTTTTTGCTTTTCGAGATTTTATATGTGTTATATTTAATTATCTTCTACAACAAAATATAATATAGAATACCGAAACAGAATTTTATTCTGAGACATAACATACATCCAATTAATACAGGAAATTCTCTTTTATATTACTTCTTTAATACGAAACATGTATTATAAATGTCATACACACAAGGCAGTATTTATAACGCAGTAGGTATACATCCATCTCCATCCGGTCTGCCTTTAATCACTTGGTATCTGTAATTAATCACTCTCTCGATATCGACCCGTCGCGGTCGCGTCGAAGCGCGTGATTGAACTGAGAAGCCAATTTCTCAAACTAAGTTTTAATATGTATAACGTGTTAATAAGCTGTTTTCCATAGGATACGTTAAAACCAAATCAATTTTTTTGTTAGCTGAAAGTTAATGTCTCTCAAATTAATTAAATAAGATAATTTAATTGGATTAGGAATATTAATGGATTTTGTGTTACTTAAGATACCTATTCTACATAATATATTCGTGGTTAGTAAAACTACTGTAATGTTCTTTATAATAGCGTGCGTTGCAGTTCGACGTTGTTGTGTGAGGTACTTTAATTTATTATTGAATCTCCAAGTTTTTTGGGTCATATAAGAAATAAACTTGTTCCTAATATTCGTTTTAGTTGTTAAATCTTATTATGTAACAGCAAGATGTAAAAATGCCATGTGCACCAGCAGTTTAAGAATTATAATCTAAATTAGATTATAAGAGATTTACGCTGATGGTATAATCTCCTTACCAATAATGTGATAGTATGCCAAATGATAAGCCAACTTGAAATAGATTTACAAAATTATCAAAGTTAGAAATTGAAAATTGTTAAGACAGTAACAAAACTATTTCAATATACTACGAACGATTAATCACGTGAACAAATACGGTTTATTAACTAAATAAACACTATTACGCCCTTAACCAATTAATCAAACAGCCCAACAGATATTTTGGTACCTGCTATTTTTAATTTATATTAGATCATGTTTGGATGCAGAATCCAAAGTTGCCATCAGATTTGGCCTATCAGATCTAGTTTATGAGATCCGCGGTATTGGTCTTTTTTAGAATAAATTAATATATCTTTTAGTTTATGTACATTTCACAGTATTAATAATGATATTTTCTCCAATTGCCTATTAAAAACAGCAAAACAAAATAAAATAAGGTATTTATTTCACAAAGTAGACATGCATTTCAAGGAGGTAATGCAAAATTCATACCCTTATTCAAAAAATCCAATTCAGCTATATCAAAAGATCGAGAAGAATTTGATCACAATTCTTTCCACTTCCTGAGAATTATCAAAATAAGGTTTCATTTTTCTAGGTTCTTAAGTCTCTTGTTGATGTTTTTTACCATTCATCAATAAGAGGCTTTACTCAAGAAAATCAAACCTAGTTGGGATAGTTCTCAGGAAATCGTAAACATTGTGAGAAATCATTCTTCTCGATCTTTTGATAAGGCTAATTTGTTCTTTTTAAAGAAAGATCAGCAGGTGGATTCTTAGCCGGTCGGGACGTTTCGAAACCGACCAGCTACCGAGTGAGAGCGATTCTCAATGCAATCGGTCCCGACTTGGCTCCGACATCGTGCCGACTTGAAATGTCATTTCTACTCGGTAGCTATGAAGGTCCCGATTGGAAACAATAAATTGTTTTGATTGGTTCATTTGAAACATGTAATATCTTTTATGTAGGATTTGAATTTGAAAAGACAGATCGAAACCTCGATCGAAACAGTTGAGATATTGATATTGTTATAATTATTTATCTATTATTATGTTAGTGTAGTCGTAATTGGAGTAATCGCACACGGCACATGAATCGGGACGAAGGGACCGCAAAATTTGTAAATAATAATAATGAAATGAATTAAACTTTATTAGCAACATTCGCTTATGATACACAAAATACATAAAGTAGGACTCACCCTACGTAAAACTACACTTATTCACGAAAAACAACAATCAAAAATTATCTAATAAAATTAATCGTCTACTTCTCTAATTCTATACCTACGTATGTCTATCATAGGTATATACCTACAAAAGCAATTTATTATAATCAATTAGTACCTAATAAAAAATTAATTTAAAGTGCAGCTCTTTTTCACAATTGGAAAATGAGGAGATATAATTGTTTTATAGATAATTGTACTAGACTTTACTGACAAAAATTGACTTATCCTTCTAAAAATCCCATTTTTTAAATTATTTTTTCACTATATAATTATTATGCTCTTTAAAGTTTAGTTTACAGTCAATTTTATAATTGCAATGTCTTATATATCCTAATTCGTGTTGACAGAGTTTTAATTATCAAAATTCTCATTAATGTTTGCACCAAATATCATAACATTAGTTTTTGTTACATTGTCAAAAAGCTTATTATCTACTAACCATTTTTCTACCTTTGCTAGCTCTACAGTCTACAGTCATTTTTTCAATAGTTTTTTTCTGCATTTTCCCGTTGTATGGATATTTATGTTTTGTGAAACATAATAATAAAATTATTATAGTAAATAAAATAAGTAAACAAATATACTCAAAACGTCAATGCCCTATACCTACTACTAACCTAACCCCAAAATCTATGATTTTGCAGTGCAACCAACACGACAGTAGCAAATTTTACTCGGGAGCAGTTAAGAATATCATCTTGTCGGTATCGACTAGGTGCCGAGTTCACTACCGACCGAGATTTATACCGATCGGAACGTACTCGATACGGTTCGTCCCGATATCACACAGGCGAATTTCACCGAGAATTGGGTAGGAATGTAGTCATTAACCGAAAAATGGAAAAAAAATAAAAATTTAAAGAAAAATATACTATATTTTGCATATAATTTACTATAATTTACATAATACAACATATACAAAAATGAAATAAACAATATTAAAATTTTTAATCATCGTCTTCGTCCCCACTAATATCTATATCACTATCATTTTTTTCTCCGATTAGGGGTTCGTCAAAAAATACCAAAACTTGTACAAAGCTGTGTAAACTGAGAAAGCTTCATTCGCTGAAAAGTGAATTTCGCTGTCTTGCTGAATTGCCTTTATATACTTTGTTGCTGGAGCGGGTGATGAAAAAGCAACTTTCTTTATAACATCTGCTGCATCCAGCTTACCTTCGAATCTATATTGCATCTGAGCCGCATAAATGAATTCCTCGGGGCTACGATCTAGTCGACCTTGGGCAGTTTTTCTTCTCTTGGATCATTCGCTTGACGAAAGAAACTCAGCAGCTGGTCTTCCACGTTGTAATGGAGTTTCCCTAACTTGACTCAATGGCGTTTTTGATAAAAATTGTAACTCAGCATTTAGCCAAGCAGAGTTATTGTTCTGAAGTACGCGGCTCGGTTTCTTGATGCGGGAGTCCATCTGGTGCGTTATTTTTTGACAAAATCTGTCAACCTCTCATGCGATTCCTGTGATAGGTCACCAGATTGCATTGCAGATTTCACTTTTTCTGCTAAATAGTCACACCACAAGAATAATAAATTAGTATTCTTGTGGTCACACTGTTGCTTGGCTACTTTAGAAGAGCAATCTTTCAACCATACTGCGAGCTGATTCCTTTTTATTAAAATGGATTTCGCTGAAAAACCTGCAAGCCAAACGGTTTCATTAGAAATCAACTATTTTATTATTTTACATGCTTATTTTATATTATTATAATTATAATTATTATTTTAAAATTTCGTCTCAAAAAGTCTAAACTAGTTTTCCTTAAGTTCAAATATGTCAATTTATTATATTAAACATTGAGTACGCCGACCGCAACCACGCGAATCGAAGTATCTAACAATAAATTGACAAAATCAACAGTGATACGATGATTCAAAAGTACAAAAATCAAGAGTTATCGCAAAGTTTCGCAATTTTTTCTTGTTGGGTCTTACTAAGAAGTGTTTTCAGTAATATAAAAACAATATTTCGTCTTGGTCCAACTTGGACTTTTTTTTATATAACCTGAGTAAAATTATAAAAAATATATTTCTGGTTAATTTTGAAGATTATACACACAAAATACTAAAAATAGATTAAACCTTAAGCACAATTGTAAATTTACTCACCAGCAGCAATAGGCTCCATGATATCTTTTCGAAGTTTACACAAAACTAAGCGAAGAACACAAAATTAAACTCGGTATGGTTAGATGCACTCACAGTAAATAACACCCTTCACTACAAAGGTCTACTTCCCACTAACTTATTTTAGGCCATGCTAATTAAATTTATATGTGAGTGGTGGTTTATGACTACCTGGTCATACCCTAATAAAACCTAATGGGTTTTACCTGGAAGTTCTTAAGTTGGTAAAATGGATTTTTGGCCAGCTTTTAGGTAAAATTCGCAATTAGGTTAAAATTGTGCGATAGGTTAAGAATCTGCCTGCTGAATTATGCATTACCTTTAAATGATATTTTATGAAATATTTAAAGTTCCATTCAATATCTTCCTGAATCTACTCAAAGATGTGTTACAGACGCAAGCAGAAGTCAGATCTCAAAAACTTAATTAATAATAGCAAAAACTCTCGACATGAAAGAAAGTATAATCAAAAGATTAAATTAATGCGAAAGGTGTTTTTTATCTAACAGCTGACAAATATGGTTGCTACATCGGCCAAAACGCGAATAATTTCAAAAAGTTGACAATTTAAACGAATCCGCTACTTATAACCAAATCTGTTGCAGCCTTATTTCCGATAGAATTAAAAGGAAATTATCAGTGGACAATCCTAATATGCCGAAACTATCATGATTCATAAACCTTGGAAAGCAATGCATCCTATAGTCTGGGCAATGGGATCACCAACTTATAATATATCCAGGTGGCTAGCGAACCAGTTTGAGACTTTATCGATAAAACAGCTTAATTGAGTACTAAATTTCTTATATTTCATTACAAAATTAAGGGTACGACTCTTAAGGAAGGCGAACTTTTTGATAATAGCTCATGGTTCTCTAGGGTAACAATCCCACAGATCCCGCAATACCTTTGTGAATTACTTAAGATAAATAGTTTTGAACACACAGAAAGTTGAACTATAACCAACACAGGTATGTGGGTGACATATTCGGCATTTTTAATACAAAGCTTCTAATAATATGGAAGATTTGGAAAAGAGTAAACAGATTGCCCACCATTCAATTTACTTATGAAATCGAAAATAATCCCCAATTACCATTTTTGGATACCTTAATAATTAGGAATGATAATAACGCAGTGGAATTTTTTATTTATAGAAAAAATACTGCCACAAATCGATATATTCCTAATTGATCCTTCCAGTGTGACCAACACAAATTGGCCAGTTAATTCAGTAATATTACGATTTATATCGGACAAAGTTCATAGTTTTGAAAATTGGTAGGAATGTTAAGGATGACATAAGAAATTCTAAACCGAAAAGTTTCCACCCTAAATAGTATGCTTCATCCCCTAGGACGTCGTTTTTACTCCCATTTTCAAGTTTTCTAGATTACCTCGAGAACGGTGCTCTTTTTGATAAAAAAAATATATAGAAAAATATTCCTTATAAATTTGCTTATAAAAAATGTTCCTACACATTTTTTCCTAAAATTAGTAATAAGGTGAGAACTAAGGCGTATTATACATAAGGGTTACTTCCGGCTAACACAGTTAATGCAATCTAGTATATAATATAATATAAAGTTCAATGCTTAACGCTAAAGAGGTGGCAGTAAGCTACTGGACTCACTTCAAATTGAAATAATTTTACCACTTCGACTCTGTTAAGAAGTAATAATGTATATGGATCGTGCTTGTTTCCACACTACCCCAAAGTTAATGCACTTGATGTATTTTTACGTGGGGTCCCCAGTAGGCCTAATCTACTTGAAGTGAAACTTCTTTATCTTTACTGACGTGGCGACAATTTTCGAGTGTTACGAAAATTCATATCGCGTGAGGGGAGTTCGACGAGCGCGTCAACGGCGACAGGATTGGAAAACGGCTCGGCTGGCAGGAGGGGAAATAGATGCATAGCGCTGCCTATATGATCAATCTGAATGGCCGGAGCAGAGGGAATAATATATACGCTGTGAAGACAAGCGACATGGCACAGAGTGCAAATTCTGATATTATGGTATCGAATTTGCAGCATCCGAAGCGACGCGACGCGCCGGTTTCTAGGTCAGTTAACGAAATCTTGGCACAACTGTCGCCATCGTCCCTAAGTGGATTGTAGAGATTGATTTATGAAATACAAAAGTTTCTTATTGGTTTCGTCATTGTGTTGAGGCGTTGTTCTGCAACTGTTTTTTTTTGTCTAGCCCATGTTGATCTTTGACAGGAAATGGCCGATGACAGGAGGCGAAATACGCACACGCTTGATTTGGAAACGGCCGGCAGGAGGGGAAATATATGCGTAGCGGTGCCTATATAGCATCTAAGTATGTGTTAGTGGGAACGACCGGAAGGCATATTCACGGATCCTTCCTAAACGGTATAGTAGTTATCATCGTAGTGATCTTGAGTCATCACAGTGGGTGGTGTAGTAGAGGAAAATACACTAAACTTGCTACATTGTTGAGTGAGAAATAGTGGTTATCCCGTTTATATTTTTACTTTTTTGGGTAAGATCACTTTGGGCGCTTTGGATAATAAGCCATACATATATATAAAGAGATAACTAGTTAAAGTTTTCGATATTTTCAAAAATAAATTTACTTTACTGTTGGGCAAAATTCATATTTTCTGACAATCCTCGTATACGTACTGTAACAGTTCGATTTTGCCAATTTTAAAATTTCATTTATATGCCGCATTTAGGGAAAAACCTATGCTGTATTTTGCACTCATCGGTTTATTAATTCTGAATTTAATAAGTCGCTTGAAATTGCCTCTTTTCTCAATGTAAAATTACCTATATTTTAAGTATAGATTAGCTATATATTCGTATTAGCTTTTAGAATCGATTGTGATTATCTATTTTAGTTGATAAGCGATGTATGTACCTTATTATTAAGTTAACTTGGCTTGATTTGTCGATTTATATTTTTAAAGAATTCAGTTAGCCTGCAAATACGTTGCATTTGACTTATTGAACCATAATTTAATTTCATTTTGAATATTCTATTACCTTTTGAGAACCCTAGGTTGATGTTCCGGAGATCGTTTTTGGACCTCTGCTTTAAATATATTTCTCGTTCGGTACAGCGGACCAGTTTTTTTGTAAGGTTTTTGCAAAATAATAGGAATGGGCTAGGTATCGCGCGTTTTTTCATTCTCGGTTTAGACTTTTGAAGGTTTATTATTTCTGTCAGAGCATTTCCTAGCCTTTCTGGAAGAATGTAATTTTAGCTCACTACTCGTGGCTTCCGTCGTCATTTATCACCATAATAAGCGAGAATTAAGGCGTTTATTTTCTTAGAATTATTCCTTGTATCGAAACACTCGTCAAGTTTTCAGCACATGACTACTTGTGTCGCCGTATTTAATTTAAGGCAAATTGACGGAAGAGGGAAGGAGGTCTTTTCTAGTTTGGCTCGCCTGGGAAACGTTTGCCAGTATAGCGAGAAATTGCACGTTTTGCGTATTGTGAAATAATACAACCCTTTTGAGGGGATATATCGTGCGTTTCTGTTTGTGTTTTGACACGACCGATTATTCGGGCTCTACAAGCTGTACTAGCGGCTTCCACGTTCGTCCCATAAGACCGAGACCGTCGAATCTCCTCTAATATACCCTCAAGTCCGAATCTGAGGGTTCTTCTACTGGGCAGAAATTTACTTGATCAACCAATTTCTTCTGCTGGGCCAGAAATTTATTTGAAGGACTGCACTGTTCTTCTACTGGGCAGAAATTTACTTGATCAACCAATTCCTTCTGCTGGGCCAGTAGTTTACCTGGTGAACCAATTTCTGCTGCTGGGCTAGAACTTCTTTTGCTAAGCCAGAACTTCTTCTGCGGTGTCAGAACTTCTTCTGCTGGGTCAGAACTTCTTCTGCTAGGCCAGAACTTCTGTTAAAGAACTGCTGTGGTTCCCGCACTAGAGGCCATCGACAGAGTTCGACGACGGGATTTGGGTATATGTTTTATGTTTCATTGTGTCTTATGTTTAATCTTCGCTTACTTTTATTAATATAAATCACACATTGAATTGAGGTAGCTCATTGATTTTAATTAATTTAATTTAAATTTTTCAAATTGCTTTGATTTGTTTTCTCATTTTAAAAGATAAGTGCGGGCTGGATAACTTCATTCTTTTCATTAATTTTTCATTTCATTAATTAGTCGGCAGATATAACTGCTCTGAATGTTATCTTTTTATCATATGAATCAAGCTAACCATATTTTTAATCTGATCTGGTGCTTTTATTAACTTCTCAAGTTTTTTTGATCTAATCATTGTGTCCGCTCATTGCGGCATATTATCACCATCAGTGCAGCTATTAGCGCACGCATATCTAGTTGTAAGAAGCTTAGTCTGCGCCAAGTGATCACTTTGATAAGTAGTTTAGTGCATTTAGTGATAAGGCATATAGAACTGAGGTTTTCCAACTGAATTGGTCTCTGTACGTACAATCTTCATATTGTACTCAGTTTATTTTATTAATTACTTTAAGTCATTTAACATTCTTTTGTCTACTCAACCACATTTTTTTTTTTTTTTTAATATAACCATTTTCTTCAGATAGATTGTTGCTGTGTTTGCAAAAAAAAAGAGTTTAGTAGCAAATATACTGTCCATTAAATTTTTAGATTGTGTTTTCTTGATAGGTTAAGTTGGTTGATAATTATTCTCTTTTTTTGTGATAGTTCGAAATTAGGAACCGGTTAATTTTATGAGCGAATCTAGCCACTCGGTACAACACCTGCCGAGCTTTTCCGTTTAGCTGGCTAGAACGGGTGGCGCTCAAACGACCCCACGACAGGGGCCGGGCTTTGTAACGCGACTCTCCGGGGCTAGGTTCAATTTTTTTAATTAATTGGGAAAAAAATTTTGGGGTTCAATCTTTTAAAAAAACGTGTTGCAAATTTGGCGCCCAACTCAAAGGGCAATTTTTTTTTGAAGAGACCTATTCTTTACAAAATTGCAAATTTGGGCAATCTTTTTTTTGAGAGACCTTTTCTTGTTTAAATTGCAAATTTGTTCTAATTTATGTCCTGTATGCCTTATTAGATTTATTTTCCAGGTGATTTTCATTGATTGGTAGCATTGTGTATTATTGTTGCATATTATTTTGATAACTAGTGATTTAATATTTATCCAGCATTGTTATTATTTGATTGCTTACTAGGTGATTTATTTTTTTTTTTTGTTGATATTTTTATATTGCGCATTGATTTACATATTGAGCTCTCCGAAGAGGACAGCTACCTTTATTTTTTTATGCTGATTTATATTTACCTGCTAATTGTCTTTATTTGTTTATAATTTTGTTATCTTTTGTTATCTTATTGAGTCAGTAAAGATGGATTACCATATGATAGTTAATTATCTTAGGAAAGAGATGCTTGTCTATGAACTTAGTATTCGTGGTTTACCAGCTGATGATTCAAAAACTGTTGAACAATTAAGAGCAGCTTTACGTCCAGTTTTACAATTAGAAAAGAAGGGCAAACCTCTAAATTATCCACCATATAACCTTAAATTTGACAGTGAAATCGAATATATTTTAACAACATTAAAAGATCTCCAAACTTCAGTAGAAAGTTTAGCAGGAGACATTAAGTCTAAATCTAATTTTGAACGTATTCAATCACGTCTCGTTCACTTGTTGAATCGAATTAATCGAATACCTACCGCTAATCTTAAAGAAGAACAGTTAAAAATTAGATCTGATTCTTTGCTAGAAATATTATCTGCTTTAGATAGTTTAGATTCACTGTTGAAATCGGATAAAGATTTGAGTGCTTTGTTAAGTAAAACGCAGTTAGACGAATCAGATTCTGACTCTTCTGTTTCTAGTTTAAATTCTAATAAACCACCAACTAATTCCACGCCAACTAAAATTCGTTCATGTCACTCTAGTAATTTTAAAACTCGTGTTGAAAAATGGAATCTTAAATTCTCAGGTGACTGTAAACAACTTTCAGTTCACAACTTTTTAGAAAGAGTTTCTGAGTTACGTATTGCTAGGGGTATATCTGAACAGGAATTATTTGAGTCAGCGATAGATTTGTTTTCTGGCAGAGCCTTGAATTGGTTCCGTGCTAATCGAGCTAGGTTTGTTAACTGGAAAAGTTTATCTGATCTCCTGTGTAGACATTTCGAACCACCTGATTATAAAGCTAGGTTGTTTAAAGAAATTTTGGAAAGAACGCAAGACCAGTCTGAGAGTATTGTTGATTATTTGTCTAGTATGAGTGCTTTGTTTAGGCGTTATGGAGGTATGTCTGACGATGTTCAGCTGGATATCATTTCTAGGAATTTGTCCCCATTTTACACAACTCAGCTTCCTGTTGTTAATTCATTGGAGGAGCTAGAGACTGAGTGCCTTAAGCTTGAAGCTAAAAAGTATCGAGCTGATCATTATATTCCACCATCTAGGAGGCGACAAAATTTTGTCGAACCTGATTTCGCTTTCTTGGCTTCTGATGCATCTACTTCCAGCTTATATAGTGATCATCCACCGCCCATTGATGTAGTTGCATTACCAGCAGCACAAGCACCAGCTGAAAGACCATCTTTTCCTAGACGTCCAGTTACTTGTTGGAACTGCAACCAGACAGGCCATTTAAATCGGCAATGCCCTAGCAGTAAGAAGATCCATTGCTATCGTTGTGGTACTCCAGATGTGACTACTAGAAATTGTCCAAAGTGTTCCGGTTCGGGAAACGGTTTTCGGGAGAGTCGTTAGGTCGGCAGACATCTCCTGTTATTTCCACTCCACCGACCAATGACATTAGTTTTCCTAATAAGAATTTTTTGGACTTTATTATTGCACATGCGCACGGTGATGAGCGCCCATATTTGGAGATTTCTGTTTTGGGTCACCCTATTTTAGGCTTACTAGATTCCGGAGCTACTCGGACTATTGTTGGTCAACCTGGTTTAGAAATTTTGCAGGGATTAGGTTTAAAACTTATTAAAAATCAGACCACATGTACTGTTGCTAATGGCCAGACCTGTTCAAGTATAGGTTATTTTCAGACACCTGTAACCTTGTTAGATAGGACACGTATAATAGACATTTTAGTACTTCCAGAGTTAGCTCATAGATTTATTTTAGGTATCGATTTTTGGAAAGCCATGGACATTGTACCTGATCTGAGACAGAATGTTTGGCATTTTTCAGATAAATTTCCTGAAATCTGTAGTATTGTGGATGGTGATTCTTTGTCTGTTTCTGAAAGATCCGCTCTTGATTCGCTGGTAAAGGAGAAATTTTCTTTAATGGGTACTGGTCTTGGTTACTGTAAAGTAGCTGAGCATGTAATCGAATTAGAACCTGGCTCAAGACCAATTAAACAGCGTTATTACCCTGTCTCTCCGTTCAAGCAGGCTATTATAGATAAGGAAATAGATGAAATGTTAAGGCTGGGTGTAATAGAACCATCGAAAAGTCCCTGGTCTAGTCCTGTATGTTTAGTACGCAAGAAAGACAATGATTATCACTTTTGCATCGATTTTAGAAAGGTCAATTCTATTACTAAAAAGGACAGCTTTCCCATTCCCTATATTTCAGCCATTTTAGACCGTCTCCGCGACGCACGTTATATCAGCTCCATTGATATAAAATCAGCATTCTGGCAGGTACCTCTTGATGAGTCTTCTCGTGAGATTACAGCATTCACTGTTCCAGGTCGAAACCTCTTCCATTTTCTGCGCATGCCTTTCGGTTTAACCAATGCGCCTGCTACCTGGCAACGTATTATCGATCGTGTCTTAGGTGTTGACTTGGAAAACAACGTCATGGTCTATTTAGACGACATCATTATTATTTCCAAGACTTTTTCAGACCATTTGAGGATATTAGGTCTTGTGTTTGATCGTTTAGAAGAAGCCGGACTAAAGGTTTCTCAAGAGAAATGTCACTTTTGCAAACCCCAGCTAAAATATCTTGGTTATGTTGTGGATTCTGTGGATTGAGGCCCGATCCAGAAAAAGTGCAGGCTATTATTAACATATCACCACCAAAGAATGTGACTGAGATCCGACGTTTTATTGGGACCGCTTCCTGGTACAGACGATTCGTTCCTAACTTTTCTTCTGTTATTGCCCCTATTACTCGGCTTACTAAAAAGAACATAAAATGGGAATGGACTCCAGATTGTCAGGAATCTTTTAAATCAATTAAAGAAGCTCTTGTTACCGCTCCAGTCTTGTCCTGTCCTGATTTTAATCGCATGTTTACCCTTCAAACTGACGCTTCTTCTTATGGCTTAGGCGCTGTTCTAACCCAGCAATTCGATGATGGGGAAAAGGTAATTGCTTATATTTCACGTTCCCTTACTAGGCAGGAAATGAAGTTGACAGTCACGGAAAAGGAGTGTCTTGCAGTGATTTGGAGTGTGGAAAAACTTAGGCATTATTTAGAGGGAGTTCATTTCAAGGTAATCACAGACCATCATTCACTATTGTGGTTACATAATTTAAAGGATCCGCAGGGTCGACTTGGTCGTTGGGCACTTCGTTTACAACCTTACGATTTTCAACTAATTCATCGAAAAGGCAAAGAACATATAGTGCCAGATTTTCTATCTAGGTCCGTACCAGTTTTGACAGAAGATATCGCAGCCGTGGAGGATTCGTTACCTTCTTACTCCAACACTTCTGATAAGTGGTATGTCGATATGTTGAAAAAGCTGGAAGAACAGCCAGATAAATTTCCTTGTTGGAGAGTTGAAAATGGTAATCTTTTTAAATTTGTTAAGACCACAAGTCCCAACTTCCCTGATCAGTCCAGTTCTTGGAAAATAGTTTTGCCGAAAGATCGTCGAAAAGAAGTCCTGGTTCGCTGTCATGATCTTCCAACTTCAGGTCATGTTGGAATTTTTAAAACATTTTGGAAAATAGCTGAACGTTACTATTGGCCTAAGATGAGAGCAGATGTTGCTAAGTATGTCCGATCCTGTCATATTTGTGCTCAAAATAAGGTGGAGCAAAAAGCACCAGCAGGTTTAATGGGTAATCGACCCGATATTCGGGAACCTTGGCAGTCCATCAGTCTAGATTTTGTAGGACCATTACCTCGTTCAAAACAGGGCAATACTCACATCTTGGTAGTTACCGACTCCTTCAGTAAATATGTCGTTCTCTTTCCTTGCCGTTCTGCTACAGCGAAAACGTTAGTCAAACATATAGAACAGGGCATTTTCTTGGTTTATGGGGCTCCACAGTATCTAACTTGTGATAATGGTACTCAGATGAAATCCAAAGAATTCCAATCTCTTTGTGACCAGTATAAGGTCAAAATTTTCTATACTGCATCTTATTATCCTCGTGCTGATCATACTGAACGTGTCAATAGAGTCGTCAAAAGCATGTTGCGATCTTATGTCAACCAAAACGATCATCGAACTTGGGAAGATAATCTTCCATCTATTGGTTGTGCTATTCGAACATCACGTCACGAAACTACTGGTTATACTCCTTATCTAGTGAACTTTGGGCGGGAACATAAACTTTTTGGGCAAGATTACACGGAAGGAATTCCATCGGCCGAGACGGACAGTCAAAATTACATTCGGAAACGAATCGAAACTTTTAAACAGCTCTTTGAGAAAATTCATAAGAAAATTGGGTCGGCACAGTCAAGAAATCGACACCAATACAATCTTCGAAGACGTCCGGTCAATTTTGTTTCTGGTCAAGAGGTATGGCGTAAAAATAAAGTGCTCTCTAACGCCGCCAATTATTTTAGCTCAAAATTGGCTCCTGAGTTCCTAGGTCCATTTAAGATCAAGAAGAAAACCGGTACGTGTACGTACGAACTCCAGGATGAACACGGTAATAGCAAGGGTATTTGGCATGTTCAAGACTTGAAACCGGCGTACATCGATTCCGGTTCTGATGGTCCATCTAACTGATTCAAACCAAATTTGTATTTCTATTCCTTGAATTTAAATTTTCTTAAATAATGGTTATCTTTAATATTCTGTATCTACCTTGATTTATTTGTGATATTAATTTTTTTCCTTTCTGTCAATTTCTTATATCTACATTGTTTTGTTGAATTTTTACTATGAGTTTATAAGCTATCTTAAAAATTAATTCTTATCTGTATGCATTTTGCTTGGACATTACCCTGAATTGTGACCTTACTCGATAGTGACAAATTTCTCGAAATTGACTGTTTTCCTAATTGTGACCATTTTCCCGAATTTGACGAATATCCCGGATTTGACACACCTGGCTATGACTTCCCCGAATTTGACTATTCTCCTGATTATGACAACCCCCCGAATTTGACACCGAATTGTGACTATTGTATCTGATATTGTTTTTTTTTATGGGTAGCTGAAAACTGTTATACTGTGGGTATGAGCGTTGATTAGCTATTTTTCTTGAATTTATTTCGTTACCTTTATTTTGATTCTATTGTTTGATTTTAGTGTTTACCTTTATTAGTTGATTTACTTACCTTGTTACCTATTTGATTTGATTGATTATCTATCTTTGAATTTAATTCGTTACCTTAACTTTGTTGTCTGATTTGATGATTGCCCTTATTAGTTGATTTACTTACCTTGATAGTTACTTGCTTTGATTTTTGGTTATCTATTTTTGAATTTATTTCGTTACCTTTATCTTATTATCTGATTTTGATGATTGCTTTTTCGTTGATTTGCTTATCTTTCTTTTGACTATGATTGTTTTTTTTTTGGGCCTAAGTAGACTAACCTTCGGGTTTTTTCAGTTATGCTGGCTTTTCCAGCTTAGACCATTACCTTTGAGTTTTTTTTTATACTTGAGCAATGTAACTTGTGTTACTTCAGATGTATCTGGATTTACTGCTCAGAGTATTAATCACATTTCGGTCTAGAACATTGTGACTTAACGGTTACATTACCATTTATTTGGGATATTACCTGGACTTGTCTTTTTTTCTCTTTGCTCTGCAGTTGGGGCAATTGATTTGTTGTAGGTAACTGACTTGGCGCGAAACTTGATGGTTGCCTACATCAAATTGGTAAAGAATTTCTTCTGCACAGAGATACTGGTTGTGGTAAAAGCCCACAGAGTGCTGTAGTAACGCTGACCTTCCGCCGCTTACTACTGTTGTAGCTAGAGCAGCCGTGAGAAAGCTGTTCTGCACTCACCGTTATCCTTCTCAGTTACTTGTAATTGTAAGTAACTTACCTTGTCTTTATTTTTTTCTACTTACTTTATTACTTAGCTTTGTCGATTTTCCGACCTTTCTTGATTTTCCTTGCTCTGCATTATTTTATTACTTACCTTTTGTCCTTAATTTTCTTATTACTTAACTTAATCTATTTTACTATTTTCTTGGTTCTTTGTCTATCTATTTGTATCTTAATTCCTTTTTTAAATTTAATGGAACAATCTACTCTGGGTTGAGTACGCCCTGAGTATCCCATCGCTGACCGTGGCATAGTGTTTGGGGTGACGTATGCCTGTTATGTTGAATATAGGTTTATATGTTGAATATAGGTTTATATTCTATTATTACTTAGCTCTGGTTGGTTCAATTTATTTTTGACTTCTGGAAATTGTTCCAGTTATGTTATTATATATATTAATTACTTAATTTTCTTATTAGTTTTTTTTTTCAAAAAAAAAAGAAGCTTAATGTACTAATTTAATTTGGAAATTGGTGACATTTAAATTAGCTGGTGGTCAGTAATGTTTTGGCTTATCAATTTTTTTTATGCGGTACCTTTGAAGTTACTTTAATTTGCTAGGGTACACCCGTACGCCACATAAGTGCTTTGAATTACCTACCTCAATTAATTTATTATCGTCGGTTAACTTCCTCTAAGTTTCCCTCCTTTTGAAGGAGAGGGGGAGTTGTAACAGTTCGATTTTGCCAATTTTAAAATTTCATTTATATGCCGC
>MU182300.1:361220-394518 GCA_016904865.1 Pissodes strobi
TAATTAAAGGTGCTGTTAAAAATCATAGTGAATTTTTAGCGAGCCTGAAAGCTGCCAATATACGGGACTATAAAGTTAAATACACCAAAAATTCGATAATAGTCTGGTGCACTGAAGCAAAAGACTGGACTAATTTAAAACGTATATTTGATACTGAGGCCATGGAGTATCATTCCTATGCGGACAAATTGACTAAAACACATGCATTCGTTCTGAGAGGCCTGAGTGGCGGTATAATGCCACAAGAAGTAAGAAACGCATTGATTGACGAGTACGACCTCAAAATAAAAGAGGTCTACTTGATGAAGAAAACTTTATTGCCAATGTTTTTGGTAGTAACTGAAAGCAGTGTTACGTTGAAACACCTTAACAACAACTGTAAATACCTGATGAACGTCTGCGTAAACTGGGTTTACAGAACTAATGAAAAAGCAATTACACAGTGCAAAAGATGTCAGGGACATGGTCACGCCCTGACGTACTGTCAACGCAATTGGCGATGTTCCAAGTGTGCTGGAGAACACCAAATTACAGAATGCACATCAGATATAGTCATATGTGCAAATTGCAACGGAGACCATCGGTCAATCGACCCAAAGTGTCCGGTATACCTTTTTAAGGTATCACAACTAGGACAATCCAAACCGCAAGCTAGTCAAAGGAAGTTTAAACCAGCTCCGCCGCCAGTAAGGCCAGCATGGCAAAAGCAGCAGAATGTAGCAGGTAGCAGGGAGTACGACAGAGCCTTCCCGTCCCTGAAGCCCCGTGAACAATTGTGTGAAGTGGAAAGTGAACCGGTGCGAAACCGACCTGTAAATATTAGCGTAAGTAACGATAAATCCAGGCAAAAGTCAGTCGATATTCTTTTACACGGCTGCAAGCCGTGACAGATAAAATTAACTCTATAGTTAACGTAGAACAACTAATACTTGCACTAACAATATATGCAGATCGTTTAGAGGCCTGTCAAGGCAATAAAACGTCAATTTTTCAAACGACGCTTGAATTTTTCACTAATGAAATCAACAATTTTAATTTTTAATTCTCTTGAAACCTACACTTAAATAAGGGGGAGGAGTCTGCTCCTTAACACTCCCATCACTTGAAGCTTGGGCTCGCCCATCTCCACTCTATTGTATATATTGTAAATAGTATATATATGTTATTGTGATTGTCATTCCAGAGCAGGGTTTTTCGTATAGTTTTCCCTGTAGAAATTTAGCTAACCTCACTGAAAATACAGAATAATTCACAAACATCCTGCGGGTAACGACTTACGTTAATACGACTGAAAGGTTTGCCTAGGTAGTCTGAAATGCTTGCCCGGATTTAACGTTATAACTAGGTTAGTGCTAGTCCCTTGTGTTGCAGGGAATACACCGTAGCGGGTGAAGCATGTGCTTCGTGAAACCCGACGGGTAGATAGGTTCTAAGCTAGTTATTAGTTAACCATTAATGTAAACTTATAAATGAAAATAAATGATTATTATTTCTAGGTTAACAGAAGTTTTTAACCGCCTTCGAAAGGCAAATCTAGAAATTCAGCCTGATAAGTGCGAATTTTTAAGAAAAGAGGTAGCTTATCTTGGTCGTTATATTACCAAAGAAGGAGTAAAACCAAACCCTTCAAAAATCGAATGCATCCAGAAATTTCCTACACCTACCGCGCCCAAAGAAATTAAGTCCTTTCTAGGTTTAGCGGGATATAATCGACGCTTCATCCTTAATTTTGCGAAACTATCGAATCCCTTAACAAAACTCCTACAGAAGGATGTTCCTTTTCATTTAAATTCGGATTGTAAATCTTCCTTTGACGAACCAAAAATGTCACTCGTCTCTGACCCAATTCTAATCTACCGTAATTTTAAGGAAACCTTCCTTTTGATCACTGACGCAAGTGCGTTCGCCATTGGCGCTGTTTTATCGCAAGATCCCATAGGAAAGGATCTTCCAATAGCATATGCTTCCAGAACCTTGTGAAATGCAGAAACAAAATACTCAACTATAGAAAGAGAGCTACTCGCAATAGTATGGGCAGTTAAACAGTTTCGACCGTATCTCTTTGGCCGGAAATTTGTTTTGATTACAGACCATCGCTCATTGACATGCATTTTTTCCATCAAGGACCCTGGCAGTGCTTGCAATAAGCACGAAGACATACATAACCGCCCATCAACAAGTGGAGAAAAATCTCTATCAAATTACGAAAATTATGATGTAAACACTGACCAACTTACTCAAGAATATAACACCTTTGTAAATCTGTACAAAACAAAATCAATTATTGATTATTCTAAAATCGAAATTTCCGATTCACAACTTTTAGATAAGTCCCACAAAGACATAGTCACATTCTTCTGGCAAGACCAACTAGAAGAACTACATTACAAAATCATTGACGATATCCTGGAAGAAACTCCCAATTTCGCTTCCAATGAAATTAATATCTTATCGAGTAAAAGCGCAAAAGGACGCAAATATTATATAATTCCTTTGCCCTATAATACGGATATAGTAGTTCAGCACCTATTTTATATCTTATTCAAAAGCCAACACGAATTCGATTTGCAAAAAACCTATTGCATAGAGAATAACTTGAAATTACCCATTCTGGAAATATTTTCCTTCATTTTCACCGAGAAAGACATTAAACTCAAAATATCGTGAAAACTCCCGATGATGACCAAATTCAAAATTTGTCGCCAAAATCTTAGCACACCCCTTGTAATTACTGAAACTCCAAAAACATTAGATATACCTAATTTAGAATTAATATAGACTTTTTCGAGTATCCTACTCGTAATTATGTCCTTACCATTAGAGATGAGTTAACCAAATTCACACAGGCCTACCCGATAAGTGATAAAAAATCAACTTCAGTTGTAAACACACTCCTAGTGTTTTTTCAGCATTTGGCACCCCTTTGAGGATCCATTGCGATCATGGGCGAAAATTCGACAACGCCCTATGAAAGACCTTTGTAAACTTTATGACGTAAAGCTGACATTTTCAAGCACCGGCCACCCTCAATCAAATGGCTCACTTAAAAGGTTCCATGCTACCCTAACCGAAATGATTCGAGTACATGTAGCTGAACATCATAATTAACACCCCTTTAACATCCTCCCATATGCAATAATTTCCTACAACAATACTAAAAATAAAACCCATGGTTTTAGTCCATATGAGCTTATATTTGGTCATACATCAAGCAGACCTCCTGAAACCCTCTATAATCAAGAACAACTAATTTCAAAATACATTAGAGACCTCAATAACAGAATGCAGCACTATTATAAAATCGCCCAGTCAAGAACTAACCTACAAAAAGAGAAAGCTAAAATAAGATTTGACAAATCCGTTTCGCAAATAATGGTCCATTCCAAATAACATAAGCTTTTGGAACGTCAGCATTGGTCAAAAATTTAGCAACTAACCAATCTTCAAAAATAAATTTCGACAGGTTAGAGCTCTACTACGACTAGTCTATTCTTACTAGTGTATAAGGATCTACAACCCTTTTGAGAAGCTATTAAAAATAATGAAAAAATCCTTGCTAGCATGAAGCGTAAACAAGAACTTTAGATTTCGTGAATCTTTAATGGAAAGTTACGTGTTTCTAGAAAATTCCATTGATGACATTTTAAACGCGATAATATTTGCCCGGTTAAAAATTTTGCACAGTTCTATCATTACTCCAAAAGATCTAGCCGCCTCTCTTCATGAGATATCGCGATCTTTGTCAAAAAATAATCTTCCACTACCTACATATACTTCAGGTGTCGCTCAGTATCTCAACATTATTGAACTAGAAGCTTATCAGTCCAATGATAAAATCGTGTTTATTTTAAATATTCCACTAAATGAACCAGAAACCTATACCCTATATAGAATCTTCCCTATCTCTATCTTGGATAATCGAACAGGTTTCTATCATATCATACCAACAACACAAAAATACATTGCGCGAGATGACGATTCTTTACTGTACATATTACCTCAAAACTTGGAAAGTTGCAAGCCATTGCAAGCTAACGTCAAGATTTGCTCCGACCTTCTCTAGTATCCAATAGATAGCGATGCTATCTGCGAAGCACAGCTGCTAAGACAAACAAATGAACTACCAAGGACATGTCAAACCTACTAGCCAGTGACTACAATGTGCAGGAGTTGGATCAAAATTACTGGCTCATAACCGTTTCTGATCCCCTTCCAGTCACCGTTAAATGCGAAGGAAAAAAAAATTGTTACGAAAATACAAAAAACAAACACATTTTTGAAATGCAACCAGCTTGCAATGCGTTCATCGGAAGTACCAGGATTCGTTCGAAATACCCTATTGATAAGTACAAGAACGTAACGTAAAGAACCCATTCTGTTAAAATTCCATATGACTGTTGTCAATATCTTCCACAGCGTCCCCATGTTCCAGAACTCAAGCCACTGAAACTTAGTAAAATCAACACGGACGACCTAAATGTAGCGCAGCACAGGTTAAACCAGTATTCAGATGAACTCGACAAAATGATCAGACAGCCGTTTGTAAGCAAACATGTCCATTGGTTCACAATTTTTACAATAACCCTGGATATTGCCCTAATAACCCTTTACATCTGCTGCAAGTATCGACGTAAGAAACACCTTAGACTCAGTCTCACAGACGGCTACATACCTCCTTCACCTCCAAAACCAGAAATACGAAGCTTGGTACAGCATCAATTAAGAAAATTAATCCCAAGAAGAAGAACTAGCATTCATCCATCAGATCCATACGTTTCTTAAAAGTTCATGCAAGGCACCAGCTTTTCAATAAGGGGAGCTGTTATATGAATCTTCCCACGACCTCTATGTCCGAGCAATGTCAAGTCGCACGGTTGTGCAATTCGTAGGAAGGCCGCATCAGCGCAACAGATTTCCACAAAGATAGATAGGAAGGAGAGTGCCACTAGAATGGCCTGCAAGGTCAACCTGTCTTAGCCCGAATGACTTTTTCCTTTGGGGCCATTTAAAATCGGTAGTTTAAAATACCGCTCCCCAAAACATCGAAGATTTGCAAATTCACGTTACAGCGGCGTGTAGGGTTATATCCAAAGAGACATTTCTAAATGTGCGTCAAGAATTTGAACAGCGTTTATATTATTTTTTAAAAGTCAATGCTGAACATTTCGAACAATTCATTAGATAAGCTGTAATGAACTATTCGTGTTCATGTTTTAATTTTTTACTCTTAATTGTTACGAAAACAATGTAAGCTTCAGTTATCACTTTATGTTTTTAAACGTAGCAGAACTATTTTTATAAAGTTTCAACGAAATTATAAGGTAGCGATTTTAAAAGTCCTCTGTTAAGTTTTGAAATATAACAAGTAATTATTCGAGCCCAAAATTTATTAAATATAGAAATAATTGGATTTTTATATCATTTAGTTTGCTTATCTATCCCAACGAAGAAGTATCTCCCGTCCTGTTCTTTCCAATTTTTCGTCATTAGACTTCCCGTTACTTTATTCTCAGTCATTTTCGGTTTCATTTTAATGAATAGCTTCTTCTGCTGAGCCTTCAGATTCAGTACAATACATGTCAGTCTCTCTTTTAGATAGAATATCTATGTCCATCATTTTCTAAATAATAAGCAAGTTCGGCATCTGCCAATCGTTTTCGATTTTTTGGGATACTAGAAAAAAAAATTAAAAAATTGATATTATTACTAAAAACAACTTTTAAAACAAAATCGAAGCGGCAAAAATATAATATCGTTTATACAACACGTGTAACGCAAATAAAATAACAAACGAGAAAAAATGTACATGAGTGATCGCACTAAAGCACGTTGTGTACCTTTGAAATAGACTGCTGCATGTTCGTACATATCTCACGGTATACTAACCCAAACTAACCAGAAATTCTAGTAGAAATTGCCTACAAACCAGCGGTAGGTTACAAGCGAGTAGGCGGATATTGGTGCCATATTAAGGACTTTAGCCATTGCTTTTCTGAGATTGATGTTTTCTTTCACAAGAATTCGCCAGTATTTTAATTTTGGTTTGACAATTAAAATTTGATCTAGCCGACATCGACAGTTATCAACTGATTACATCGATATATTAAATCGGTTCCTTGAAAGTATCAAAACATTTTATAAAATGCAAAATATGACTTATTCCGTATGTTGTAAGAGCCTAGTTTTTATGGGTTAATTTATGAACAATAAATAACTTCCTTCAGTGGCGGCCCGTGGCTTTACAGTCAGATGAGGCAAAAGGCCGGCGGCGGAGGCAAATGCGCGAAAAATTTTTGGGGTGCCACGGTCTAACTTTTACCCAAAAGTGGTTCAAAACACACACTTAAGGCAAATATATTTTAATGACGCATTCGCGATATTAATAAAATAGGTATAAATTGTAATAAAAAAAAATAAATAAAGGGCGGATACTTCTAAATTATATATCTTATATTTTACTCACATATAAAATATTGCTCTAAACGTTTTTTTATGTGTAAACATCTTACGCGGCGGTATGAGGGTAAATCTCGGCACATGGGACGGAAATGTGTGGGCGGGGCGAAAGTGTGGGGACGAAAATGCGCAAACCGATTCTAGCCGCTAGGGCGGTATTATATACAATTTTGCCATTTAAAATCGTTTTAAATGCATTTTAGACGAAAAAAAGCATATTTTAAATTAAACGAACCGTCAAAAGTGTTATTTTTAATTATTATATTCGCAGTGTATTTGGATCCATAGCACAGCTTATTTTTAATGGACGGTTGAATTTAAAATTAATTTTCGCTTCAAAATCCACGACAAATTCGTCCGAAGACACTGCTATCGTCCTAAAAAAGTCCGAATTTTCGGATTTTTATACAATTTTGCCATTTAAAATCGTTTTTAAACGGATTTTAGACGATAAAAGAGCATATTATTATTTTAAATTAAACGAACTGTCAAAAGTATTATTCAGATGCCCAGACGGTTAAAACAATATGGAATCATGGCCCTCTTCTAAAATTTACAAAATTTGGTTATTGACTTTCCCAAATCAAAGAATGTCGGCCCAAGATGACTGGGTAAATAAGAAATAAGCTGTGTCCATATGTTGATGTTATTTCTGGTGGCATTAGATTTTCGTATCGAATTTATGCAGTGAATTAATCCACTCCGAAGCTGCCAGTAAGTATTATTAAGAATCGTAACTAATATTATAAATGCGTAATGTGTTTGTTTTTATTCTATGAGCAAGCTAAAATGTACAGGTAACGGCCATAGCACGTGGAAAATACCAGTTCCCGTTCGATCACTGAAGCTAAACAACGTCGGGCGTGGCTAGTACTTGGATGGGTGACCGCCTGGGAACCCAACGTGCTGTTGTCATTTTTTTACAACCGATGTCGTTATAGGATATGTTTACACATCAGTCTCGAGTACTAGCAGACTAGCTCAATATTTTTTTTCATATTGTATATTTGTATTCACTAAATAAAGTAAGGCTAAGGTTGTGTTAAGTCTATAGTTTTTCGTATACAAGATCGATTCTTCTATCCTTCAGGCTTGCAAATTTGTCAATTATATCCTCGTAAACCGGTTGCGTTTTCATTAATTCATTAAGCAGTTCCATTTCAATCGAAACCTTTGATAAATTTGTTAGTCTGTTCTCGGTCATTGAAATTCGTAAATGGGTTTTAACCCTTTTTAGGCAACTTCGTCCCACCGAAACACTAGTAGATGGAATTGCCATTATTAAGGAAAATAGTTTATATACTTCTCTGAAGATATTTTTATTTTCAGTAATATTTGTCTTTAGTTTGTGGTTCAAGGTCTTTAATTCTTCATTAGCCTAAATAAATTATAGCTCAGAATACAGTTTTTGAGAATCGGCAATACATTAGGGTTACATTAAATTAAATTACAACAGTTATTTAGGTTAGTTAATGCATCGGTAGGAACGTTTTTGGAATAAGATTTGAATTTTGAAGGGTCCATTATATGATAAACTGAATTTTTTCTAAATCTCGAAATCGAGTGGTATTTGTAATGAGATGGTGTCTAAAGCTTCGCAATATAAAACTTTATATTTTTCAAAACATGTTCCTGAGTTAATGTGGATCTTGCCCGTCCGTCTCGTTGTTCACTTGGAATTGGCGTTCTTAAAGCAGCTCCATCAAAAATTTATTTAAATGATTCGTCATTTCGTTTCTTATTTAAGAGGACTTGCGTAATTTTTATTTGAGAGATACAATAAATAATATAAAGTGGCTTCTTTTGTAATGCATCAAACAGTACTTCCATGAAATAAAAATATCGCTAAAAACTAAAACTAAAAGTGTAAATTCAAAGGCAATAAAATAATTTAAGAAGCCCGCACTCTGTCTAACAGATTTTTTTAAGTTCTTGCAATTGCATATCAATTTTTTGCTTTACCCAATAAAATGCGCGGTCAGCAATACAAACTCTGTTTATATAAACTTCCGCAAAGCCATTAATAATTATCGTACCGGGGAGTTTGAAACCCTCGCGAAGTAGACGCTTTTTCACTTCAATCAATCAATCAACATTTATTTGGTAATTACATGGTTATATGTACACCTAATCTACTATATACACGGCTTAACCTAACCTAAGTATATACAAACTAGCGGGCTACGAACGCCAGAACAGGGCGTCTCTGAGGCCCCCCAGCATGCGCTACTCGATCAAAATGGGCTGATATTATGCCCAGCCGTGTTTCCCTAAGTAGGTAGGTGCTATCCCGCTACACAACTGATCTTTCTTAGGTTTTCCCTTTCAAGAGTATTGCATTTAGAATTACTCACGGATGGCAATGAAACTGGTAACTTGCTTTCCAGGAAGGGATGGTGAGGGTAAGTAACATGGGGAAAACAGTAGGAAAAATCCCATTCCACGATTCTTTGGTTTTATCACACACGCATTCATACCGCTTTCATACCACGCAGACAGACGCACACAGTGTAAAAAGGGGAGACTGATAGTCTCAGTGAGGGTTGAAATGGCAGTGGCATCAAGATACGCTTGGCTTGCTAGGCCCTGCTTCGTCTGCCGGAGCAAGGGAGGCAAGAGGTGACTCGAGCGCAGCATTCGTACTGTTCTCGATTTTTTTTACTGATCGCTGGCTAATTATACTACGTCGAGGTCCCTTAGCAAGCCCCGCCCACCGCGCTTGTAAGCAGCGCGGTGGGGAGGGCTCGCCGCCAGATATACTCGGCGGAATAAGACGCAGACTTCTGTGCTCCTGATATCGCTAATCTCTTAGCGACATCAGGGATGACAGAAGGGTGGATAGGGATGGGTTTGGAGGGATGAGGGATGACGGGAAAGTCTATTATTCACGGTGGCCGGGGCTCTAAGTAAAACATTGTTGTTTTTCGGTGCAAGGGCCCGTGTTTGGGCGTGATTACCGAGTCTCGTCTCAAACCGGCAATTTGAGCAGTCCTCGGCGAGCCGCGTATACTAAAGTTGTAGAACTTGCATGCCAGTTTGTCTATAAACTCATTGATGAACTCTATGCCGGCCCAGGCATGCAAGTCCAGTATTCTAGTATAGCGGCTCGCCGAGAAAACCGCCCTCAAGTGTCTGTTCTGTAATATTTTCACTTCAGATCGTCGCGAGAAAAGGGTTTCAAGCAAAGACAAAACAATAACGGGAGAGGGATTCATTTCAACCAGAGTTTTAACCTATCTTACAATTTTTAAATTAAAATACCTTAGGCACAAGAAAACAAAACCGCAAAACACACTACCGAGAGTAAAAAATAATTTTAATAAAAATACCTTGGTAATAGATATGTAGAACTCCTTTTATTTATCGAATAAAACTCCAGGTAACTATAGAGTTCTGTATTAATTGTAGCAAGGAATATACAAGATAGTAACGCGACATAATGTATACCCTTATAATCTACGTACGCATATCAATGCGTTACTCAGTCTTCAATTCTCTCTCTACTCTACTCTACTCTGCCTTGGCTGGTGTAGGTTCGTACTATAAATATAATGTTATAATAACAATACCAATTCAACAAGGTTGTCTTGGCCTTGTCACCCGCGTCGAGTATCTCGTTCATTGCAGTTAAACAATAATATTAGGTGTAGTAGGTAATGTAAATATCCTTCGTCTAGACCTCGAAATAGTCGGGTTGCCGACACGATCTAATTTATGAAATGCCCAGTATTTTTCTGATACACTACAGATATAGCCTCGGATATGGTAATACTGCATTATTAAAATAATACACAAAGCAGCTTACCTTGTTGTAAGGGCCATTGCCTTACTTTATATCCTTATTAACAGCACAACCATACAAAACAATAGAATTAATTAGTTTTTAAACCCGAAAATCCGCCTCGAAAATTTAAAATCACAAACATAAACAAACCAACCACCCACTGATAGACACGCGCCAATTCAAGCGTAACGGTCATGATCGACGTGATCTAGTTGTAATTAGGAATAAGCATCTGACAACCTGACACATGACACAACACGTGACCTTTCAAGAAGAAAAGAGAAAAGAGATGAGATGAGTAAAGTTGACAATAAAACATTGCCAAGTTTCAAATAGGCACCTACCCCTAATCCTATGAGACAAAGGATTGTAGTACCTACCTATTATTTAGTTTGATTGTTGGGCCTTAAATTTTATAATATACCATAAAACAATGAAATCACTTATTTATCAATAATTTCTGGCTTGTTGTTTTGAAAAAAGAAAGATTTAAATAAAAAGTCCTTGTTCAAAAACAAAGGCAACATGCAAGTTACTGCTAAAAATAGTACCCATACAAGCACCATAGCACCAACTTCGAAGCCTCATACGACTACTAACAACATTCGCTGATTTAAAGCCCCGTCTTGTGCAACTGAACGGGTGGGAAGCGTAGTACTATACGGGCAATACATGACGCGTATGAAGCAAAAATGTATCTGCTTATTACAGCCACAGCTTATACACACAGTAAGCTGTGCTACAGCTATATTATGCGGTCGGGCAACGATCTGGGCGTAAGATAATATTTTGAACTGATTGTATTTTTATACTTTTATGATTGGACATTAGTCAAAAAACCTTTTACATTTATAATATTATCATAAACATTACTTTACAAATTCAGATTATATTGTAATTTTTGCATGTGAGGCCCAGCCTCAGTTTTTTATACGACGAGCCGCCAATGTCTTCGTTTAATATTATTTATGTCGATATTATTAACCATTTTTTGTTAACTTGAAGTCCAGCATTAGATTTATATGAGTTAGTTTAGTTGGTAATCACATGCCGTCAAGGATAATTTTATAAGCGATGCTGATACTAATTTTCCGTTATTGTACAGTGTAATGGACTCCTACATATAGAAAGTTTATTCAAAGTCAGTTGGAATAGCACAAATATATATTTATCATATTTATGAAGCACGCTTCAGGATGTAAATGCTCTATATTTTAATTTAGAAATCACATCGTACACGAATTCAGTTCTCAACTGTCAGTCACGTTTTCCAAACTAGTTTAACATTCGAGCAACGCAAGAGCACTGTTGTACAATTGACATTTTAATGGCTCTTCAATATTACTAAAATTTATCGTGAATGCGGCAAAATTGCCTGCGGCACAACAAGGATTCGGGTATATGCATCGGTTTTTGTAAGTATTGTTTGCTATTTTAAATTTTTTGCTTATGCTCAACACGGTTTCTTGTTTGGATGCATATTTTCCGTTCATTCAACATGGGTTTTTGATAGCCTATTTATATAAACCGAGCGAAATGTTTTAGAGATTTATTCAAGTTATCCATTTAAAATGGACTTTTAGATCGAAAATCGCAGTTCACAATTTTAAAGATATTTGATCCTGATATTGTAAATAAATAGTTCCAAGGAGATTTTTGTCACTTCACCTATTACCTGCACACTGTCACTTGAGTTTATAGAGAAAAGTAGGATTTTTAAATAAAATACTAAAATATTCACTATTAATATAGCTCATAAGTCAAAATTAGATAAAACCTTGTACGCAACACGTTGGGAAACACCTATTTTTTTGTAACCCCTGTCCATTTGCGGCACTCGCTACAGAGCAGAAATCTGCTTCTAGCAGAATAGTGCCCTTCCCAACTGGTTATCAAAATAGCTGTTCTTTGACGTTAAATACACAATTTTTCCATACGTTTATTTTTTCAGTTCATCAACCACTCTCTTTATATTATGAAGAAGAGGCTATTTTAATTCCGGTGGCACATTTTCTTTTCGAAGCTTTTTCTTTAGTTTTTTTTTGTTTTTAATTTCTATAGGGTTAAATAAAGAATAATATGGAGGCATGATTCAAAAAAAGCTGTTGATAATTTATTTATTTTTGAAATTGAAATAGAAGTTGATTTGGAGTAAAGACTTTTTGTGGATTTGTTTGTACTTTTCTGCCTCTGTGGATGACGTATAATCGTTGGTAACTATTTGTCATCCATAAAGAGGGGTAGATAATAGCTTATTTTGCATTAAAATACAATTATAAATTCATGGTGACTAAATTATTAAAGTCAATCTTGACATAACTCTCACTTATCTAAAATTATTTAAACGGAAGCGTTACTCTTAAGGTATATTTATGCGAAATCATTTTTTATTTGAAATATTTCAAAAAAGGACTGAAAAAACGGATAGGGTGTATTTTACAAAATATGTCTAGAACTACTTCTAGTATTCAAAAATGCGAAAAAATCGTACTAGTCTATTTTACACAAGCGTGGAAATCATCGATGTTTTATACTATTTTGTTTATTCGATACTCAGTTGCTTTGCAGATAAGGTGAATGATCCATAAAAACCCGAAACATTTCATATTTAACATTTTTCGCACATCATGGATTTTTAGAGTTATGAAATTTGTTCAGCTCCATTTGGATATCTCTGTAAATATGCATAGAATCTCATTTGCAACAATTTTTTGTAATTAGAGAAACTTAATTTTCCCCACTTTCATAATAACAAATGTAGAAGTAATACCAAATGACAACTGCCATTTTTTTAAATTCTTAATCTTTAAGTAAGCAGAGTTGATTGTCATAGTTACATTTCTCATAAATCATAACGCAACAAACCAAACACAATGATGTTGTGCTTCATTTTATATACTGTTTGCTCACTCTAAATATATTTAGGAGATTATGGACCAGAGATGAATGTGCGCGAACTCTAAACGCAAAATTACTGTAGCACTTATAAAATTATTTCAAACTAAAAATCAAATTAAAATATTAAGTTTATTTAAAGAATCTGATGAAGACGCAGTGTTGTCGAACCAATTATTGTCACTGTTTAATATAAGTAGTAGAAATTTAACAGTGTCTTAAATATACTTCACCATGGATTTTCGCCAAGTACCAACTATTATATTCACATTATAAATTAAATAATTTTTTTTTGTACAGACGCATAATTCCAAAATCATCAGGGAAATATACTGGCTTATGGTATGACTGTTATATATCATTGATCCAATCTGAGGTTCCCAATGTAATATACATGGCGAATGCGTAAATTAAATTTATGCACAAACCAAGACGCCCATATTTTCTAACCATAAATTATCCTCTCACTTATTAGAAGCTGCTGCCTAACTTTGGGAGATGCAATTTATGCTTCTTTGTGAGAATACCTCAGTATTCCTCATATTAGATACCTATTTATATTAACCCAATACCCATCAGCCTTGGAATGCATACCTGTCAGACACAGTACTATAAAATTATTTAACCTTTTTAGCTTAGATCTATTTTGTCATCATATTTGCAGGAATTATTAATAATTAGTCTAGATAAAGACAAAACTCGGAACCAGATATTTTGAATTTCCCTTTCTAATGATTTAATGGACAGGCAGCCGTATTTTACAGCCGGGCAAGCTCAAACAAATAAGCCAATTAATTTCTCAAAGGCTGGAATTTATTCCAAGCAAATTTGTGCTAAAATCAAAAAATCGCAAACAATTAACAGAAATAATGTTTAATTTGTTTATATTAAAATGGGCTTATATAGATCCCTTATGTAAGTCCCTGTATTTCATTTGAAAAACAGTTTTTAGAGAATATATTATAAAATGCGTTATAAAACTACCGTAAAATTTTATCGAAACTATCTTCCTAAGTAAAAAATCAAGAAAAAAAGTACGCATATCACGTGTTTCAGAGGATATACCGGTAATTAGAAATTTCTACCCCCGAATTACCGGCATAATATATAATTTCATGGTTTAACAATACGTATATCAACGGTCTATACAATTTAACTAAACTTTGTATGTGCTTATTTTAGAATATGAGTTTCGTACACATATAAAAATATAAACTTGAAAAAACTGAAAACCATTGGATTTGCAATAATCACAAACATGTGGTCTAGAGTCACGGCTAACACCACTCATTGTGTACCTTCTACGCTCACATTAAACATTGGATCCATTGCTCTGCTCCTTCTAAACGTCGCATGTTGCATCTTCTTGAGTAGGCATCCTTTTTTTGGCTTGTTTTTACTATTATCTTTCCCCACATTTTAGTCTTTTTTCTATTTAATCCAACTCAGCTTCGCCTTTTTCTCTTTTTCAGTATTATTCCTCTTTATATCTTTAAGTTATTTTTGTGGGAAGAATTCGATGAAACTGGTACCTAGAAACTGAACAATTCTTTTCTGAGCTGTATTGTGGTGATGCGTTTATCGCTATTTCTCATATCTAACACTTATGATGAGCCTTTCCAAACATTTTATATGCGATTAATGGTCTAGTCTATTGTTTTCACGAATCCATACTCTTCTGACTACGTACCTATTTATCTGTAGTATAGCTTTGATCATCGAATATTGAATCATAGAGATTTCCAAACTTTCCATATCTCCTCAAAATATGCTAAAAATACATTTTCAGTATATTTCTCAGAAGCGCTTTTCACACAAACTTATCTTAAGCAATTTTATATTGTATTCGGAACTTTCTGGCAACATCATCTATATCTTTGTCTGTGAAATCATTGTAATCTATTCCCTTACATTATTAAAATGGGAAATACACAAAGTTTTATGGAGAAAGCGAATATAATTATGTAATGTTTTTTTAAATTTAGGCGAAAACTTATGAATAACATTCTAAACCTACACAAATTTTCATCATGCAATCGTTAAAATTCACTGTTAATCTACCGAACATGCTCTGGTTTTATATTTAATGCCTTGCGAATATCACTCGAATTGACTTTGGGAAACAAAGTTTGGATCAAAGAGCGTGTCTCGTTTTTTCAGTGTAATAAAACTTGTACAATTTACGTGTTTGTAAAGTTTATTAGTTTATTGATTTTAGCTTACCCGGCTCTGAAGTAAAGTTTGCTGTACTATAAAACATTTGAAGGAGAAACAGAATGTGCCCTGATCCAAAACAGTATGAGCTAAATTATTTAAGTTTAAGAATAACATAATAACAAACCAAAAATACTTTTTACCAAAGTACCGGTTTTAATCAGTAACAGTTCACATATATCAAGTATAATTTCATATAAGAAAGTATTAGTCCTGGAGCCCGTGTACAAAAAATGCAACGATTTCGGTTTCTTTATATTGTTATTCGATTGTATCTACATTGTGCAGATACGTTTGGAGCATAGACAAATAACCAAGGGAGGGGGGGGGGGGGGGTTGGGGGGTTCAGCTGGCTAGGTGGCGGTGGGGGTAGTTGCTAAGGTGTTGCAAACACATGAAAAAAATCGTGACGGGAATCAGTCCCGGGCAGCACGAAACTTTTTTGATCGGAAAATTATGTTCAATAATGAACATTGTCAGCTAGCCGGGGCGGTGGAGTACTTGTCAGCTATGGGTGCGATTGAGTCCGAAATTGGGAATTTTCAAAACGATGTCGGGCAACTTGAAATTTGGGCGGATAGTAATATTTTATATATGATTCACGAAAAAAAGTGTCAGGTGCTCGTATGTCGGTAGAAAAGTTTTCAGCTGGGGTCACAAAAGGTTCGGGGCGTAGGCGAGCTGTTAGCTGGCGCGCACGACCTTTGATGCTTGCAAATATTACATTATATATTAGTATCCAATTAAATTACATGTTTCCGAATTAATTCTTGATGATTTAATCATGAAAAACATACAGTTCTACATAATTAGAAATTAATTTAATTATCAATGGATAATTATTTACTGCTTAATTATAATGCATTATGTACTGTACTACATAAATTAATAGTAAACAATTTTACTATACAAAATCGTATTATTTATTATTAAAAAAATATTAAATCATCTTAACATGTCGATATTTTAGTGGAGTAAATTACAAATAAAAAGTCGCTTCCTTCTTCAAAAAAAATTTTTTGAGGTATAACCAGTTCAGACCATTAAAATATGTTTACATATATTCCTGGCTCTATGAAATGGGTGATTACGACTTTTTTTTATTAGGTAAGACTTTTTTTATAGCTAAAAAAGTCGAAAATTTTAATAAAATAATTTTCCCACTTTTTTATACATAACACCTCATAACTCTGAAAATACTCTGTATATTAAAATAATTTTTCTTGAGAGGATAAATCACATTTAAGCAAAGACCACAGTCATAATATTTTTATTGGATTTTGTTCTTATTTTTTTTAAATGGTATATAAACTTGAATGTTTATATTTTGAATAAGCTGCTTTTCGACCAGCGAAAAACTTTTTTATTTGTAACATTTTCTAGGTGTCACCAGCGTAAAAGTTTTAGCTAAAACTACAAAGAAGTTTTAAAAAAAAACCGCAATCAATTATCATGTATAGTTTTTGAAATATTTATTGTTATTCATGCGCGGCGACTGCAGAGCCGGGCGCCGCGCCGGGCGGGCGGCGACGCCAACCTAACGCGCATTAGGTTTTGTGTTTATGTGTTTTGTCTAGCACAGACTAGCTTTGTCTTGCTTTCAAGAGCTAGACCTGTCAGATATATTAATGCACGAATTAACATTGGTTCCACTATCTTTATTTCACGAGGATGGTACGATGAGGAAGACGGCAAAATCTGATTTAGCAAGAAAAATAGAAAGTTTTGCACCAAACATAACCGAATGTCCCGCCGTAGATTCAATTATTATTGACGGAATGGTATCTGTCCAAGAATTAGTTGCTGCTTCTTTCATTACTTTTAGCAAATATTTGTTACTAAAATTTTAAGGGAAGGACGAAAACACAAAGCAAAACTGATAAATTTGGTGTTTGATACTTACTTTTCAAATTCATTAAAAAATGCCGAAAGAAAAAGACGTGGAGATTTTACTGCGGATTTTAAAGTATCCAGTGCTCGAAAGGTTCCGAAATTTAAAGAATTTATAAAGTCTTCTTCAAATAAGCAATCATTATTAAACTATTTAACCAACTATTTTTTGGAAAAGGGACCATCTATACTTGATAATGAGGAAGAAATAATAGTAGCAGGAGGATTTAAAAATACTGAAAGTTGTTTTCTGATAACCAGAAACGGTAATACGCAAAGTTTAGAAAATTAAATAGTAACCAAACAGAAGCAGATACCAGAATAATACTTCACGTCTTAAATGATCTTCCAAGTTGCAATTCGATTTTAGTAAAATCTGTAAATACTGATATTTTGATTTTGCTAATTCATTATTACTGTATGATTCCTGATATGACCGGACATAACGTATTCATGCAATTGGGCCGCAGTATATATACAAGTACGCACTTTGTGTCTTTGTCCCAAATTGTAGCAAATATTGGACAAAAAGTTTGTAAAAAATTATTAGCCGTTCACTGTCTTACTGGTTGCGATACAACAAATGCATTTTACAAAATAGGAAGAAAAACGGCTTTTGATGTTTTGTGTAAACATGTCGACAAGTTGGAAGACCTCGAGAAGCTTCCAGAATTTTCTGAAAAAGACGCTATTGATGTATGTCAGCAATATTTTCTGTTTTTGTATAAGAACAATGTGCCAGGAATTCGCAACCTTAACGAATTACGTTATAAGTTAACACGAACTACAAATCGGCCAGCATCAGAATTACCTTCGACGGATGAAGCATTCCAACAACATCTAATAAAGTAAACTCTGAAATGTCTATAATTTTTGTATTATTTTTAAGTATAACTAATAGTTTAAAATGTTTATTTTAGATGTATATATCAGTTAAAAATATGGTACAGCACCCACGTAAACAAAGTGACATTCGAGAATCCCAGTAACTATGGATGGACTTTTGAGAATGAATCATGGGCCCCAATTTTCTCGTTAGAGGATCCAGTACCAGATGTTGTGAGAAAAACTCTATTATTATGGTGTTCTGATAAAAATTGTAATAATAATAGGTGCTCTTGTGTTTCACAAGGACTTAAGTGTTGCAGCGACTGCAAATATGCGTGCGATAATAGACTACTTAGTACCAAAGAATGCTTGTCCGATTCTGAAGTTGAAGATTTTTAATAAATTATATTTAAAAAAAAAATTTGCTTTTTTTTTCATATTTATTAAACGATTTTTTTTTTCATATACTGATACATATTGAGGTAGTCGAATAACATAAATAATTATTGTGTTTATATTGAAACTGTACAGGGTGGCTCGAATTCGTGTCTATGTATGGGGAACTCGAAAATCGTAAGAGATACAGTGTCGGTCAAATTAAGGCAAAATTGCGCATTAAAGTGCCTAACAATATGCCGTTTAGAAAGTTTTAAAATTCCGAGTATTTACGGAGAAACTTTCGGAAAAAACCGAAATTTTGAAAAATCGTTTTATTTTTTTCCTGGGCTTATTTAAAAACGGATTTCAAATCTAATTGCACTTTTGCATTGCCACTTTTTCAGCTCTATCCAATGATGATATCCAGTGATGATATCCCCCTTCAAGGGATCATCATCAACTTTCTTTTCTTAAATACGAACTTTATTTTTTTTGTCGTTTTTCAGATGGTATTGGCGTTATTAATATGAGTATGTGTTTTTATTTTTTTTTTTAATTTTTATTATTTTTTTTAAATATTTTTATTTTATATATTTTGCTTTGGCGTGATTTTAAATAATTTAAGGTAGGTACTTTTGAAATTTTCATATTCTATAAAAATATTTTATTTGTTTTTTGCGCATAAGTGGAAAATTGGAGCCCGTATTTATTTATTTATTTATTTATTTATTTATATTTGGGATACAAACAGGAGCAAAAATCCCACAACAGTATCCACTTACAGTGTTGCTTAGAGCTAAGTCGAAATATCCAAAACTACTATACTACATCCAAAAAATTAAATCAGCGATAACACGATCTAATAATTAGCTGTTAATGTCAATATCAAAACCAAACTCATTAACTATATAAATGTTTGATAAATGTAGTTGGCTGCTATTATATGAGGGCGATCTTAAGCCTAGATTTAACTGATGCTTGAGAGGAATTAAATTAAAAATAGTAAAATTATTTTTTACGAGAATATGGCCATGAATTATTACTCAAACAAGTTGCTGAGTGCATTTTATTTATAAGCAAAATTCCAATAGGAGTTTTTCCATCAAAGTTCCTATAGTATCACGTAGTATGATTATAAATTGTTGATGTTCTCTATTAAATAAATTTTTTAATTGGTTAAAAGTTGGGTATATTTTATCTTTGCAGTAAGCAACTTGTTTGAGTAATAGTTCATGGCCATATTCTCATAAGAAATAATTTTATTATTTTTTATTATTAATACGCTCCAATTTTCCACTTAATTCAAAAAACAAAATAAAATATTTTTATAGAATATAAAAATTTGAAAAGTACCTACCTTAAATTATTTTAAATTACGCCAAAGCAAAATATGTAATTAAAAAAATAATAAAATAAATTAACAAAATAATAAAAAAAACACATAGTCATATTACTAACGCCAATACCATCTGAAAAACGATAAAAAAATTAAAGTTCGTATTTAAAAAAAGAAAGGTGATGATGATTCCTTGAAGACGAAACGTCGGATTTCAAAGTGGATACCATCATTAGATAGAGCGGAAAAAGTGGCAATGCAAAAGTGCAATTCAATTTGAAATCCGTTTGTAAATAAGCCCAGGAAAAATATAAAACGAATTTTCAAAATTTCGGTTTTTTCCGGATTCCCCGGTTCCCCATACATAGACACGAATTCGAGCCACCCTGTACAAGTTAAGGTACTTATAAAATTGCTTAATTTTCAATAACATTCTTATATGGCAATAGACATTTCACTATAACTATATACATATATTTTGTTTAAAACATTACTTACAATGAAGCAAAAAAGAAACAAGAAATACAATATCGCCAATTAACATGATAACCATTTACATAATATTATGTTATTTAAAGTGGCGCGTTAACTAAACGAGATAAGGACTGCAGTGTGCGCGCGCGGAAGCAACTATTTTTTAATATATGTGCAGCTTTGGAGGGTGGATTACTCGAAAAGTATTACACCTAGAGGACTGGAGTTTTTTTTATAACTTTTTTGTACTTTTGGCTAAAACTTTCACGCTGGTGACATCCAGAAAATTTCAAAAATAAAAAAGTTTGTCGCTGGTCGAAAAGTAGCATATTCAAAATATATTAATATAATAACAAATTATTTAAATTCTACTAAAAATAAAAATGCGAATCATAGTTACATTTTAGATTTAGAAAACAAACTTAAACAGTTTTTAAAACATAATAAAAATAATATATATATTTTAAAGGCGGATAAAGGTAATACAACGGAAATTTTAACCAAAGAGGATTACGACAAAAAAGCTAATGATATTCTTAGTGACACAGGCACGTATAAAGTATTAAATACAAATCCAACAACGACGATTCAAAATAAAAATAATAAATTAATAGATTCTTTAATAAAAGAGGAATATTTAAGAAAAGAAGAAGGCAAAAAACTTAAAACCAACGCAGCCTTACCTCCTAAAATATACTTTCAGCCAAAGATTCATAAAAATGGTATACCACTAAGACCTATTGTTTCCTTTATTGGATCTCCGCTTTACAACTTAACCAAATATGTAAGCAATATCTTATAACTGTTTATAAAAGATGAACGATATATTAGAGATACTTTTGATTTTGTACAATATATCAAAAACATTCAAATTCCGCCAAATTATGAAATTATTTCCTTAGATGTTGTATCCCTTTTTACAAACATTCCGACAGAAGTAGTAAAGAACATTGTAACTAAAAAATGGTATCTTATTGAAGCAAATATGAAAATTACATTATCCGTTTTTCTTGATATCTTAAATTTTATTTTTGAGAATAACTATTTTCAGTATAATGATGTATTTTACAGTCAAACTCATGGTCTTGGAATGGGTAATTGTTTGTCCCCAGTATGTGCCGATTTAGTCATGCAGGATTTACAAGATCAATTAATTGATAAGTTGCCCTTTAAAACGCCATTTTTTAAGAGATTCGTGGATGATATTCTCACAGCTATTCGAAAAAATCAGTGTGACGTTATATTAAACTCTTTTAACAGTTACCAACCCAAACTTCAATTCATGATAGAAAAAGAAAATAATAGACAAATACCCTTTTTAGATATTTTAGTTATAATAAAAGAAAATGGCCAAATTGATACAAATTGGTATCATAAACCCACTTTTTCGGAACGATATATAAACTTTTTGCAGAACATCCACTCAAAGATAAAATAAATATTATTAACAATCAAAAACATAGATCAATTTCACTTTCATCACCCGCGTATCATAAGGCTAACTTAGATTATATTACGAAAATGCTAACTGACAACAATTACCCAATTTCATTAGTACGTAAAATACTTAATACAGAGAAAACTGTGTCTAATCCTCAGCACCAGCCCATAAATTCTCAAACCGCTCTGGAAAAATCTTTTTATAAACTTCCGTATGTACAAGGACTAACTGAGCTATTAAAAACAACCATTGAAAAATATATTACACTAGATCATAAGAAAATAATAGTGTCTCAGAAAACTTGTAATACTCTGAAGAACAATTATTATTCGAAGCTTAAAGCAAAAACTGAACAACAACTAACGTCACATTTAATTTATCGAATCCCATGTAAGTCGTGTGATAAATGTTATATAGGACAAACAGCACGATATTTAAAAGATAGAGTAAGAGAGCACAAAAATGATGAAAGAAACTTTTTAATAAAAACTAATCCAACGGCTTTGGTTCAACACAGACAAGACACAGGACACACTTTTAATTTTGAAGAAATAAAAATTCTAGACAAACAAACAAATTATAAAAAAAGATTTTTTTCGGAAATGATACATATAAAAAAAAACAAATCGGTCAATAAAAGAACGGACATTGAAAATTTAAATGCGGCATATTTTAATATCTTAGATAGAATATATTAATATGGTAATGCTAAAACTCCCGAACTATCTAAGATTATCGTAGTAATTCCACTATTGTAATAAAAAACCAATACAAACAGTTTAAAAATGCGATAAAGCTTTAAATATTTACAATCAACACTGCACTTCCTGGTAACACTCCATTTATAAACAATATTAACCAAAGATATGTGTGTTGTATATGTCGCTGAATTTTAACAAATTTTAATAATACCCATGTATTGTCCCGTTTACCTAAATGTGTTTCCGTTTACACTTATATCTATTATGGACATAGGTCTAGAATTTTAAAAGTAAGTACCTACCCACTATGGTTTATAATTATATATTTTTTAACTTTTGTGTATATTTTCATCTTGGTACCTAATATGTAAATTTTAAATTCGTCTTACCAAGTAATTTTATTCTGTGTTATTTCGTCCATTTTAAGTCTAAAGTTTTGCAATTTTAAAGAGAAAATATATATTTCTTTGTATAATACGTTAAGTAGGCTTGTATTAACCCCAATTTTATATTTTAGCGCCCTGAAGAAGCTAATATATTTGGCTTTTTAACAAAATCTAGACTTTTATTTCGTCGTTCCCTAAACCCAACAAAATCCAATTTGCTGCAAAAATTGTATTGGAACGTAAAAATCAATTTCAATCAAAATATAAACTTTCAAGTTCATATACCATTAAAAAAAAAATTATAATAAAAATCGATGAAAACATTATGACTGTTGTCTTCGCTTAAATGTTATATATCATCTCAAGAAAAATTATTTTAATATACGGAGTATTTCCAGAGTTATGAGGTGTTATGTATAAAAAAGTGGGCAAACTGATTTATTCAAATTTTCGACGTTTTTAGCTATAAAAAAAGTCTGACCCAATTAAAAAAGTCGTAATCACCCATTTCATATAGCCAGGAACATATGTAATCATATTTTAATGGTCTGAACTGGTTATACCTCAAACAATTCTTTTGACTACTTTTCCTCGGTATTTTACTCCACTATTTAGTCTCAATCTTCGTCATCATCAGAGTCTTCAATTTCATGTTCGATTGGTTAAAGATCGTCATCAGGCTGTTCATTGACATCTGGAAAAATATGTAAATGATTGTATAAAAATTATTAATATATAATGACATGACAAATTCAAATAATTTAAATAAATTCCTTTAGTATTGTCGGCGTCTTGAGTGATCATTTTCACATTAGGGGTAATTAGTCGCCATCAAACCATTGGCAGGTGTATTTACCTTCCTCCAGTTGCCATCCATAATCCAGTGGGTCCAATGTGGACGGAACTTGCTCGTGCGCGTTACTCCAAATCCTCGATATGTAGATGTTACTCAGTAATTATTGCTGTTTTAATTCAGAGTATGATGGTGACAAGAGGGATGCGTCGAAGTTCTTATCAGGCAATGTAAATTCGATGTCATCTTTTCCTAGTTTATAAACTTTCACGAAGGTGGCCACATTTTTTTTTATTGTCGTAAAGTCATACATGGTACACACAAATTTTTCAATACTGCGATGAAATCTGAATTTGTGTTTACCATGTATGGCTTTACGACAACAAAAAAAGTTAATGATGCACATGTGGTAACCTTCATGAAAATTGACAACGAATTTACATTGCCTGATAAGAACTTCGACGCATCCCTGAATTAAAACATTCTGAATTAAAACAGCAATTATTGAGAAATATCTACATATCGAGGATTTGGAGTAACGCGCATAAGCAAGTTCCGTCCATATTGGACCCACTGGATTATGGATGGTAGCTGGAGGAAGGTAAATACACCTGCAAGTGGTTTGATGGCGACCAATTACCCCCGTCTGAGGAAATGATTAGTCAAGACGCCGACAATACTAAAGGTATTTATTTAAATTATTTGAATTTGTCATGTCATAAAATATTAATAATTTTTATACGATCAATTACTTATTTTTCCAAGAGCCAATGAAGAGCCTGGTGACGATCTGTTACTATTCGAACATGAGATTGAAGACTCTGATGATGATGAAGAAGAAGTTGATGACGAAAATTGAGACAAAATATCGACATGTTAAGATGAATTTATATTTTTTTAATAATAAATAATACGATTTTGTATAGTAGAATTGTTTACTATTAATTTATTTAGCACAGTATATAATGCATTATAATTAAGCAGTAAATAATTATCCGCATGTTTTTCATAATTAAATCTTCAAGAATAATTTCGGGAAACTTCTAATTTAATTGGATACTAATATTTAATGTAATATTTGCATGCATAACGGCGCGTCTACGCCCGGAACCGTTTGTGACCTCAGCTGACAACTTTTGCACCCACATACGAGCAGCTGACACTTTTTCGTGAATCATATATAAAATATTAGTATCCACTCAAATCTCAAGTCGCCGACCACGTCTTGAAAATTAGCATTTTCGGACTCATTCGCACCCCTAGCTGACAAGAACGCCACCACCCCCCGACTAGCTGACAATGTTCAATGTTCATTATTGAACATAATTTTCCGTTCATAAAAGTTTCGTGCTGCCCGCGACTGATTCCCGTCACGATTTTTTTCTTGTGTTTCAACCCTTTACCAACTACCCCCTCCAACACCTAGCCAGCAGACACCCCAAAGGGATCTGCATAATATGGGTACAATCGAATAAAAATATAAAGAAACTATCCGATAATCGTTGCACTTTTGTACACGAGCTCAAGGACTATATTTGTTGACGCTAATAACAAGGTTACTAAATGCACGATTCCTGTTATGACTATCGCAAACCTGTATACATTGATAAAATATCGGTAGAGTAAATTAGGAATTGGGGTAGGGGACAGGATAGTAGAGCTTACTATTCCACAAGTGTTACATACTCTACTTGACCCTACTGCTCTATTTTTTAAAATGCCAAACTAAATTAGGCTTAAAGCTTGACAAATTGCAATATTTGCGTTAGCTTTCTCAATGCTATTGTTCTACATTATGTTAATATGCTAAACAGAATAAATCATCCAAGATATAACGCTAATGCTGGAGACATAGCGAAGTTTGACGAGACACGAAAACCACGTATCTGTGCTGTTAGGTCATTAATCATCTAAATTCTGTTGAATTTTTTTGATGGTGGTGGAGATGGGGGTTATGAAATTAATGTTTTTTTAAGACGAATTGTGAGTTCGTATTTTAGAACATGGAGCAATTAAAATAAAAGCAAATTCAAGTGATTTTAATATGGTAAAATCTTAAAAATATAAATTAAAATGAAAAGAATATATTTCACAAAAAAAGTCATATTTAGAACGTTTAAAATACAATACCACTAATAAATCAGCTGATACTGACTGTAGAACTATTTAAAAAGCAAATCATTACCTAGTTAACTCGAATAAACAGTACTGTTTATTCGTCTTTGTTATAAAAAAAACTTTATAAGGACCTGTTACGAGTACAAATTTTAATTCATTTTAAAGAGATTTAGGAGCGATTCCTTTTAATACAATGCAAAGAATAATAATTTTTCATTACCACGCCCCCGCTGACTCCATTGTTGGGCGAAATTAAACCTTTTCAATCTTGTGTTACGGATAGTGCCAAACGTACGCAGAAACTTAGGGACAAAGTCCTTTGAGATTTTAAAACTGATAAATCATCGAACAAATAGAATTATTTATCATGTTACGAAACACTATTCACTTTAGTAGTTGGTGAATAGCCATCTCTGTTCGATTACCGATAGATCTACATTCTGCATTATTCAGCCCTTTCTGACTTATTACTTGGATATGGCCAAATAAATATTTTCCATACTTCTACTTTTTTGGGAAAAATTCATAACTCCATAAACAAACAATGCTTACTTGCATCATCAAAACCTCTCACTTTTAATCAAGCTAATATAAGAACTTCTGTATTTAGCTTACTTGTTAGTTCTTGTGCTTGCTTCCACTTTTCGCATTGCAGTTTTCTTTCATTGTATAATACATTTTCGTTAAATTAAATGTTTTTGCAGGTAGACCTAAACCCGTTTTTTAAATTCCTTAATTACCTAAGTGATATTTTTAAAACCTACCATGAGTTGTTTTAGGCACGGTATAAATAAATATTTTGTACTCTGTTTTAGGGTCATGCCTGATAAAAATTCCTCGATTAAAAAAATGTGGATTTTAATAAAAAGCTCAAGAGAACAAACTACAAGAAAAAATTCGTTGCGCAAGGCACTTCTTTCCAAGAAAGTAGGTTATTTTAAAAATATTTCAATGCAAAAACCTTCTAACAATGCAAGTTCACCTACAATGCCGCCAAAGTTGAATAATATGTCAAATAATGTAATTAAATTAGTAATATATTCAGCGACAATAAAATTGTTAAAAATGTGTCATGTGCCAGAAGTCATCGTGCCATGTTATTGGTAAGCTGCCATGCCTGACATGTATACAATACTATACTTTTGAAGATGAAATTATAGATAAAATGTTTCTTTTCACTTGGAATATCTCTGGATCATATTATTGGATTTGCATCTTTCATAACTTTGTTTCCCTTATGATTTCTTTCTTCGATCTCAGCTTCTCTTCTGTAGTCTATTTGAGTTTCTAGATAAGTGTATTTGTTGCATATCCCAAGTTCCATATTGTCATCTAAATATTGTCACGACCACTATTCCGTGACAACACGCCTTGAATGGCGTGCAGGTTTTATAGCTCATATTAGGGATCGATCTACGTCAGGTGAAAAGAGAAAATAAAGAAGACATTTCGGATAAACAATAACAATGACTATTGGTCAAACACTTAATGAGTTTACCTTATAACCGATCACTAAAACACGCTTTCGATTGAGATATGATTTGAACTGTTTGTAGGTCTTGATCCGTGTATTATGATAAAGTTCTTTAAGAGCAGTGTTGTGATTCAAGTTTGGTTATTTCATGAGACAAATATTTAAGTATCTTTTGTTTATCTTAATTTTACTAAGCACTTTAAGGTACTGTCACTATTTAATTTTTAATATCACTTGACTTAGAATTTTGACAGATCTACGGTAGATTCGACTTTAGTACTTTAAGCGGGCATCCCCCAAGATATACGCTCCTGTGAGCTGCACCTCTTGAGTTGGATTTGAGAACTAGGATGTCGGTAGAACAATCAAGCCACGTCCCTGTGGACTGAAGCAAGATTAGAGCGAAATAGATGGGAGACCAAAAAAGCCCGTCGATGTCGGACTGATAGTCCGCTTGGATATTTATATAAAAAAATCTACTGCTCATTGTAACTTTAAGGTTCATAATTGCCTGCGCTGCTCGCTCGCGTTGTTGATAATTTATCTAGATATCTAAGATAAAACTTAGGTCAGGGTGATAATTAATCAGTAGTTTAAATCTTTTTAGTAGTTCACAATATAAATGTTTGCTTCCTGACGTGCACTGAGATATTTAGTTTGACCATAAATTATGAATGTTCTGACCCACAACCACTTGATCACCTGTAAAATGGAGGATATAGGCATAGAGTTGTGCTCCTATTCTGCTACATGGTCTTCTCCATTTTCTTAGTACTTTATTTAGGTATATTTTAAATAGCGTTGATGACAAAGAGCATCCGTGGAAAGTTTTCATATAGCATATTTCCTAGTTTTATTCTGGATTTATGATTATAGAACATTTTAGTTGCTAGTATAGCTGTATGGTTTATTGAATATTTTTACAAAACTTGCTAGAGCTGTTGAATTAGAATAATGTCATAGGTTTTTGTAATGCATTTTTCACTTAGTTGGACTAAGCTAAAAATATCCTCGATGCAAAATCGTCCAGTGAGAAAATGTGCCTCTTGCTCTATTTCGTGTGGTGTATATTCGTGTTCCATCATGCCATGCGAGCCCTTTGGGTGTTTAATTAGTTTAAGGATCCCATTTTTAGCAGTTCTGCTAGTAGTACAGACCCTGGTCAATATGTCGTGGTATTTAAAAGCTTAAGTAAATATTGTAATATTGCTTTTCGTTGAGTAAATATTTAACTATCATCTGCCCGACGTGACAAAAATGACACGTGTCGCCACGCTTGGGCTATCATTGATGCTGGTCAAGTAAGATAATTTTACGGAAATAAATGCTTCAGCAGGAAAGAGCAGCGAAAGCCTATCGATTTTCGAGGCACGTTTCGGCACCTAATTAATATTTGTTTGGCATCAACTCTATAGATTTTAAACGTGTATTGTCTTCGATTATTTGTTTGTTTAAATTCCATTTCGATACGGAAATTGCTGTTTACAGCAGGATCTTACTTTCTTAGTTTAGTTTTCATTTATTTTTTTAGCATGAAAAGATAATGCAAATAATAATAACTTCCTTGAAAATTATTTAAGAACGGAATACACTTACACACATTATTTCTCTAAATCTCGAATAGACTGAATATGCCCCAGAGGTGTTATTTCTCATGGGGTATGTTTGTTTTTAATCAAAAAAAGGGGATATAATTTTTAGAATCTTAATCAAAATTTGCCATATGGAACTTTCAATATTAAATGTAGCTCTAATTTTTTTTTAATTTATAGAAGAACAGAATTATTTTATGTACAGTTTTTCATAGGGAAATAATTGCACCACATCCTGAATTTTGCAATACAGAGGTAATTTCTCTATTCTGATCTGTTAAGTAATGTAACTTTAAAACGAATATCAAGAAAATCTTAGAGGTGAGGTATTTCTATGCTATTAAATGTATATTAGCGCCCCAGTATAACTCCTTTATTTTATTGAAATTTTAATATACGAAGTGTTTCAGAAGTGCGGTACGCAACTTAAGGGGGTTATTCCTTATGATATTCTAAGAGAAAAAGTTCATACGAACATAGTGTTAAAGTTTTTTTTAAAATCGTTTTTTTTTTATTTTTCTTGAAATATCGTATCCGGATATTGTTGAAATTTGGTACCATTATTAATAATGAGAAGAGGCTTAATTAGTCCTAACTTGAAGAAATCTATTAAGTCCAGTGGCGTCCCGAGGAGCACCTTAACGAATATTAAATAAAAAAGTACGTCACTAAGTTTTTTCTCATTTTCATATATTTTTTCGGATTTACCAACTAATAATGCAATTTTTTTGTTTTTGAATTGCTGTCGGATCGTGATTTGTTATCGACAGAAAAAAATAAAAACACTTTATTGCATGTACAACCAAAATACCTATGTATTTCAAAGTTAATTAAAACATTTGAATTATTAACAATTTTTTTTTTAATAATGATACTAAAATGCAACAGTTAATCAAAGCAAATGTTGAAAATGACCATCACCTTCTGATAAAATACACGTTCAAAAATCCCTGCATTATTTTGTATCGTATTGCGACTTTCATTAATTCGATTTCTCAAGTTGTTTTCATCTAGCAAAGGCATCTTGTATACAAGGGACTTTAGGTGACCCCATAAATAATAGTCTGGAGGATTCAAGTCGGGACCGGCTAACCTTGGGGACCTGCGCGTGCAATTCAGTGGTTTGGAAAAGTGTTGTCGAGTTATTGACAAGCAACTCGGCTAAAAGGTGCGGCGTCTAACAGATCGTGAAGTTGCTGAGATAGAAACTGCGTATAGGAGTTTCCATTCAATCGAAGTGGTAAAAAGTATGGTCCAATAAGATTGTCTCCAATGATCCCTGCCCATACATTAATCGGAAATTGTTGCTGAAAACGACCTTTTTTAATTTTATGTGGATTATCGTTCGCCCAAAAATGTTCGTTATGAAAATTCGTAATGGCTTCATCAGTAAATAAAATGTTAAGTAAAAAATTATTGTTATATGCTACTGTATGAAGCAACCACCTACTAAAAATCAAACCTTTGCTGAAAATCACAGGGAAGCAAAGCTTGTACACGTTGAATCCCCAAGCTAAGGGCTAAGTCTCAACAGATCGCAGCGTGGAAACTGCTCTACCGAGTACAACACCCTACCAGGTACGTAAGTCGTCTAGAGACAATTCCGAGTTCCCACATCGAAACGATTGACATCCCCATGGTTGACCGGCAAGAAATCCGGTCGGACGTGGCATGGATCGATCGCGCCACCAACCGATAACCCCGCGCGTTGCCGGGTCTCCGGGCTTGTGCGACGACCCGCGCGAAAACTGACAGCCTATACCTTGAGACGGAAATAATAGTCAGTGACGTCAGTCACTAATTCGAAAACAGACCAACGTGAGCGGCTTAAAGTAATATTTAATATTTAACAATAAATCTGGTATGAAATGCTCGCAAAATGCCGCTTATTCTAAATGCGGACACAACGTTCCGGCACAAAACGTGCACCGCTGCCAAATTCATTGTGGCCCGTATACGCGCGTTACGCGGAGCATTTGAAGCAGCTGTATTTTAACTGAGGTTCGCGATCGACGGTCGTAAATGTACTGATATTTTACGACCGTCGGGCGGAGGTCGCAACGTTGCAACAGTAAACGAGCATGTACCCTGTGAGAGATCTGTTGCATAGTCGCGCTTGCGGGTTTAGGTTATCGTTTTGTTTTAACATTGAAAATGTTTCTGTTTTCCTAAATAGAGCCTCAAATCGTGAAAAAGTGCATGCTACATTTGCCACACATAACGTCGTACGCGTGAGAGATCGTGTTATCTTGTTTATTTAAACTTTAATTGATTGTAACGTATCGGAATCAGTTCTAATGACTAAAATAAATTGGAACTAACTGAAACTAACCGAAAGTGTATTGAACGACTATCCAAAACTAACGAAAAGCACCAAAACGGGCTAAAACGTATCGAAATAGATTTAAAATATTGAAGTAAGTTAAAACTAACCCAAATTAACCGAATTTTGGTGACTAACCAAAAACATTAAAATTGCTTATAACGTATCGGAACCGGTTCAAATTACTAAAATAAATTGGAACTAACTGGAAGTAACCGAAAGATGATTGAATGACTATCCAAAAATAACTAAAACCACCAAAACGGGTTAAAACATATCGAAATAGATTAAAAAGATTGAAGTAAGTTAAAACTTACCCAAATTAACCGAATTTAGGTGACTAGCCAAAACTAACCAAAAGCATTATAATTGCTTATGACATATCGAAAGGTGATAATGTCTAATCAAAACTAACCAAAAGTAACTAACAGCACCAAAACGGGTAAAATATATTGAAATAGATTTAAAATATTGAAGTAAGTTAAAATTAACCCAAATTAACCGAATTTTGGCGACTAACTAAAACTAACCAAAACATTAAAATTGCTTATAACGTACCGGAACCGGTTCAAATGACTAAGATATATTAAAACGCATCGAAATAGATTTAAAATAATGAAGTAAGTAAAAACTAACTTAAATTAACCGAATTTTGGTGACTAACCAAAAACCCTAAAATTGGTTATAGTGTAACGGAACTGGTCCAAATGATTAAAATAAATTAAAATTAACTAAAATTAACCGAAAGTTGATTGAACGACTAACCAAAATGGACTAAAAGTAACCAAAGGCATCAAAAGGGGCTAAAACAAGTTGAAACTAACAATTAACCGAATTTTGGCGACTAACTAAAGTTAACCAACTAACCCAAATTAACCGAATTTTTGCGACGACCTACATTATTAACCAAAAACGTTTAAATTGTTTTAACGTATCGGAACCGGTTCAAATGGCTCAAATAAATTGGAACTTACTGAAAGTAACCGAAAATTGAATAACCAACCAAAGCTAACCAAAAGTAACTAAAAGTACCAAAACGGGCTAAAACGTATCGAAAAATTTAAAAATATTAGAGTAAGTTGAAAATAATTCAAATTAACCTTATTTTGGTGACTAACCAAAAACACTAAAATTGGTTATAACGTTTTGGAACCGGTTCAAATAACTAAAATAAATTAAAACTAACTGAAATTAGCCAAAAGTGAACGACTAACCAAAAGCACCAAAATGGGCTAAAACATATCAGAACAGATTAAAAATATTAAGCTTATAAGGTGAAACGAACTTGAATTAACCGAATTTTGCCGACTAACTAAAATTAACCACAACGTATTGGAACCGGTTCAAATTATTAAAATAATTTAAAACTAACTAAAGCTAACCGAAAGCTGATTGAATGACTAACCAAAACTAATCACAAGTAACCAAAAGCACCAAAACGGGCTAAACCGTATCGGAATAGATTGCAGAAATTAAAGTAAGTTAAAAGTAATCAAAACGAACCGAATTTTTGCAGCTAACCAAAACTAACCAAAAAGATTAAATTTGATTGCAACGTATCGGAGTCAGTTCAAATGACTAAAAAAAAAAAAGTCTGGTAGTAGCCGAGACACTGATGTGTAAACATATCATATAACGACATCGGTTGTAAAAAAACGACAGCAGCACGTTGTGTTCCCGAGCGGTCACCCATCCAAGTACTAACCCCGTCCGACGTTGCTTAACTTCGTGATCGGACGAGAACTGGCATTTTTAACATGCTATGGCCATTGCTTGTACGTTTTAGCTTGGTCATAGAATAAAAATTAGGTTTAATAACCAAGTTTAAAATAATAAAAAATTAACGCGAACGAAGCCTCGGGTAAAAGCTAAAAGTGTCCTATGTTCTTTACTATACTCTTGAAAATTTCTGTACAAAATTTCATGATGATCGGAACAGTTAATGCGTGAAAGCTTAAGAAACAAACAAACAAACACATTCGCATCTGTAATATTAGTTAGGATTATTTTATAATACTTACTGGCAGCTTCGGAGTGGATTAATTCACTGCACAAATTCGACACGATAATCTAATGCCATCAGGATTTTTTTTTTATATGGCAGTGGCACACACACTAAAGGGAGATCCTATGGCGCTCGACGAGCGGTGTGTGTGCGAAGATGTTGATTGACACGGTTCTTGAATATTTGTAGGTTGTAATTAGTAGGAAACAG
>MU182300.1:394528-408056 GCA_016904865.1 Pissodes strobi
AATTTGTCGTGGATTTTGAATTCATTTTAAATTCAACCGTCCATTAAAAATAAGCTGTGCTATGGATCCAAATACACTGCGAATATAATAATTAATAAATAATACTTTTGGCTGTTCGTTTAATTTAAAATATGCTTTTTTATCATCTAAAATCCATTTAAAATGATTTTAAATGGCAAAATTGTATATAATACCGCCCTAGCGGCTAGAATCGGTCTACACATTTTCGTCCCATTTGCCGAGATTTACCCTCATACCGCCGCGTAAGATGTTTACACTTCAATAAGTTGGAACTAACGGAAAGTTGTTTGAACGACTAACCAAAAGTGACTAGAAATAGGTTAAAAATATTACAGTAACGTTATGGCTATAGTCAAAAGCGGTCTTATCGTGCGGGTCCAAAGGTCACATTTTTCATTAAAAGTCATTACTTTGACAGATTTTCCACGCAAAATCTGCCACGAATGAAGTTTTTACTGAAAATTGTGACCTTTGGACCCGCACGATAAGATCGCTTTTGACTATAATTATATTAATAGATTTTCCTATCTAAAAGTGAAGGGTAAATTTTCGGTTTTCATATCTGCACATTTTTGATGTGTAAACATCTTACGGGGCGGTGTGAGGGTAAATCTCGGCAAATGGGACGGAAATGTGTAAACTGATTGTGACATTATAACCAGTGCGCTTTGAGAAACAAGCTAATCCAGGACGTCCGTGAAGGATTTTTATACAATTTTGCCATTTACAATCGGTTTTAACGGATTTTAGACGATATAAAAGCATATTTTAAATTAAACGAACCGTCAAAAATATTATTCAGATGCCCAGACTTTTAAAACAATATTCAGTCATGGCCCTCTTCTATAATTTTCCTTCTATAAGTTTGTTTTTTTTAATGGACGGTTGAATTTAAAATCGGCTATCGTCCTAAAAAAGTCCGAATTTTCGAATTTTTACACAATTGTGTAATTTAAAATCGTTTTTAAACGGATTTTAGATGATAAAAAAGCATATTATTATTTTAAATTAAACGAACTGTCAAAAGTATTATTCAGATGTCCAGACGTTTAAAACAATATTGAGTCATAGCCCTCTTCTAAAATTTGCAAAATTTGATTATTGACTTTCCCAAATCAAAGAATGTCGGCCCAAGATGAGTAGCTGGTAAAAAAATAAGCTTTGTAGATTTTCGTGTCGAAAGTATGCAGTGAATTAATCCACAATAGAGTGTTCTAGACGGCCTCAATTCTCCCCCCTCCAATTTTTTGCCCCTCACTCCCTCCGGTGACTGAGATAGATCCCGCTCACTTGATCATAAGTGTATACGACCTTGAATGATATTGACCTAATTTCACCTTGAATGTCCTTGACATTTCACCTTGAATGTCCTTGAGTTTTTGTTGAAGGTCGCGCATATGACCTTGAGATTGCTCCAAGCGTGTATGACCTTGACCGTCCTTGGGACTGTTTTGTGGTGTCTTTTACCTTGAATGACATTGAGATAATTTGATCTTGAACGCCCTTGAGTTTTTGATGTGTAAACATCTTACGCGGCGATATGAGGGTAAATCTCGGCAAATGGGACGGAAATGTGTAAACCGATTCTAGCCGCTAGGACACTACTATATACAATTTTGCCATTTAAAATTGTTTTAAACGGATTTTAGCCGATAAAAAAGCATATTTAATATATTAATAAAACGAACCGTCAAAAGTATTATTATATTATATGCGCAGTGTATTTGGATCCATATCACAGCCTATTTTTAATAGACGGTTGAATTTAAATTGATTTTCGCTTCAAAATCCACGACAAGTTCGTCCGAAGCCAGGGCTATCGTCCTAAAAAAGTCCGAATTTTCGGATTTCTATACAATTTTGCCATTTAAAATCGTTTTTAAACGGATTTTAGACGATAAAAAAGCATATCATTATTTTAAATTATACGAACTGTCAAAAGTATTATTCAGATGCCCAGACGTTTAAAACAGTAAAATTTGAAAAAGCTGGTTATTGACTGTCCCAAATCAAAGGATATCGGCCCAAGATTATAAGGTAAATATGCTGTGTCCATATGTTGATGTTATTCCTGGTGGCATTAGATTTTCGTGTCGAATTTGTGCAGTGAATTAATCCGCTCCGAAGCTGCCAGTTCGTATTATTAAAGAATCCTAACTAATATAATAAATGCGAATGTTTTTGTTTTTATTCTATGATCATGCTAAAATGTACAGGTAAGGGCCATAGCACGTTCAAAATGCCAGTTCTCCTCCGATCACTGAAGTTAAGCAACGTCGGGCGTGATTAGTACTTGGATGGGTTACCTCTTGGGAACATAACTTGCTGCTGTAATTTTTTTTACAACCGATGTCGTTATAGGATATGTTTACTACGGTCGAAGTTATAGTTGAACCTCTTATTATCAATGTTGGTTCCGAAAGTAGTGATAGTAATGATTCTGAATCAAATTCTGATCAAACCTCCGATAACGAGTAGTAAACTTAAAATTTTATTGATTTTTGATGTAAACTTTCGATGCAACTTTCAATATTGTATTTTATGATAAGAAAGCCCCTTATCATCCATGACTCTTTTTTTCCTAGCCTTAATGAATACATAGTACTATTTGTTTGTAGTACAATTTTGTTGCTTATTACTAGCCTTAGGAATAATTTTGAAAATACGTTTTTTTGCATATTTTAGACTAAAATCATGCATATTTATGTGCATAAACTTTATTTTTTGAAGTGGATATTTGCCTAAGTCTACTTATTACTATTACATTATATAGTTATTATAACATATTAATTTACAAAGCAATTGTATCCGCCACTGGAGTTTCCTTCTCTCTTCCCTTACCCCTCGAGGCGCGCCTTAAAACTAAAAATGAGTCACTGACTATTATTTCCGACTTGAACTATAGTAAAGTCACATCTGGCACTAATGAAGGATTATCTTCTATCTCTCGAACTATAGCCTCTTCTAACTCAGGCGTGGTTACTGCCGCAGGCCTGCCAGGAAGTTCCTTACTACGTCTAAAAGTCCCAGTCTCACTCAATCTTACATGGAGCTGTCTAAATGTTTTGGCACATGGCAGTACTCTGTTTGGATATCGTTCTTGATAAATTCGCCGAGCTTCTTCAGTATTTCCATTTGTTAGGCCATAAATGAAGTGCATCCGGGCCATTTCATTCTTGACTTATTATTTACAAAACAGGTAAATTCGACATTGACACTTACCTTTGCCTCATATTTCAATTACCTTCGCAATAGGTGCTTTTGTTGTAGGTACGTGCAATACATGATTTTTATTTTTCTGTCGAAAACGAAGCACGATACAGCAACACTTCAAGAAACAAAAAAGTTATATTATTAGTTGGTATATCCGAAAAAAAATATGAAAATGAGAAAAAATCAATGTCGTACTTTTTTTTAAATTAATATTCGTTAAGGTCCTCCCCGGGACTTCACTGGACATAATTGATTTCTTCTAATTAGCGCTAATTAAGTCTCTTATCATTATGAATAATTATACCAAAATTCTACAAAATCGGGAATAGGATATTTCGAAAAAAAAGGAAAAGTTCTATTTTTACCGGATACATATTCATATGGACTTTTTCTCTTAGAATATCACAAGGTATCACCCCCGTAAGTTACGTACCGTACTTCTGAAACATCCTGTATAGTATTTTTTATTACTTGCAGAAGTCGTAAATATATTAGATATAAAATATCTTATATATCTCTTCAAGGCAGTGTAAGACAGATAAAGTAACAATCCACTGGCTAGCGTTCTATTCATAGTCCTCCCTTAAGTATCTACCCAATTTACATACACTAAAGGAGTAGATATGGGATTATATTTAAAATTTTGTAGCAGATATTTCTATAACGAGGAGCTACAATTGAAGTATTGCTTTTAGTAGCAATATTTAATAACGAATTTGTAAAAAATCAATATGTTAAAGCATTATTGTGTTATTAGTAACGGAGAAGTAGAAAATTTCTACGACTTGTATTACAATAGATTGCAATCTTCATTTTCTTCTAAATTGTACTGCAATTTGTCAGAAATGGTAATGGTGCCACAAGCGAAACTGGGTCTATGCACTTAAAATTAATTGCATTTGTTGCATGTTGCAATGTCTTTTAGGAAGATCATTTAAAGTCTTTAAATTCCTTATCGCGGAACAGATTTTACGAAAAAAATTCGTATATTTGTATTAATGACCCGCTGATTATCAGCTTTAGTTCTTTAGAATCTTGAATTTACGCTTGCTTTATAAACAGTTTTTTCTTGGCAGTTAACCATGGTGCTTTCGGTTATGTTATGTAAAAGGTATTATTTCAAGGTAAAGTGTACCGGGTGTCCCATTTTTGAAACTTTTATAGGGTATCTTCGTAATTGTTAGTGCTATCAAAAAAGTAATATAGGTGTCATGTGCTCTTTTTAGATCAAACTAAAAATGGTCATCGCTCGCTTAAGAGATACGGGAGAAAATCAAAAAATTGTCAATTTCAAAATGACCCTATATCTTCTTAGTTAAAAGAGACATAGAAAAGGTTTTATGCAATAGAAAGACATTGAAACTTCACAAATCCCCACATGGTACAAGGTCGTTTTGGTAAATGAAAGTTGTTTTTTGTTTCAAATAAACTGGTGTATCGCTGTTTTAAAGAAAATTTAAATGCAAATAGATATCTGGACTTACTCAAATCAAACCTTTTCGATATCCTTGATAATGTTCCTTTAAATGAAGTAAGAGAGATTTTTTCAACTAGATGGCGCCTCTACCCATAACGCTCTTAGAATAAGAGAGTATTTAGATAATCACTTTAGAAACCGTTGGATAGGAACACATGATGGACCTATAAGGTGGCCACCACGATCTAGCACCTCCAGATTTTCTTCTTTGAGAAGTGTTGAAAAGTAAAATTTATAAAAAAGTCATCTTAATCCGAGAACAACTTGATCAAAGAATTCATGAGGTCTTTACAGAAATAACACCATTACACACCATGAATGCTTTAGAATCTGTTCGAAAAAGATGTCAAGAGTACATTGAAAATAACGGAGGAGCTTTCGAACATCTGCGATGATTCCCGTTATTTTTTCCCTTAATCTAAATCTTTTATTTGGTTTTAAAGTTTCTATAGTTTTTTAATTTACTTTTTTGTGCCAACTATTTCTTCTAGTCTTTGTTAAAATATATTGTGTAATGTATTTCCAGCTAGAATGTCAACACAGTTTCGTTTCTAGGATATTAGCTTTTGTTTCATGGCCTACTGTGTTTTTTTAGATTAAAATGTACAGGGTGTTCCACAAAATAAGGTTAGGTCCGATACCTTTTTTACCTGATCCCGAATACTTATTCTGAAAACGGCAGATAATTCAACAATCATTATGAAGAAACTTTTGTATAAAACATTTTTCTCTATCTCTTTTAACTAAGAAAATGTAGGGGCATTTTGAAATCGACAATTTTTTGATTTTGCCCCGTATCTCTTAAGCAAGCGAAAATTTTCAAATTTTGATTTCACCATTTTAAGTTTGACCTAATCAGGGCACATGATACCTATATTACTTTTTTGATAGCAGTAACAATTACGAAGATACCCTATAAAAGTGTCGAAAATGGGACATCCGGTACATAACTGCTAAAAATTAATTTAAGTTAAAGTTCCTAAAACAACGACATCTGGTTGGCAAATTTCACCAATTTAACATTACAATAAATCCTTTTTTGATTTGAAATATAATTTGAAGGAACAAAATCACATCGATTAAGGTGCTTTACACCCATGTAGGCTTCTCGATAATTTGCAGCAGGTTGCGACAAAGCGGTTAATTAATGTTTAAATCACCTGCACAAAAATGCCGTCTAAAGTAGGGAAAAGGTAAGAAAAATTATTATCGCAATCAAATACCAGATTTTTAAAATTCCGCCAGGGCGGTCTGTAGACAATGCTTATGTTATATTAACTGTTTTAATTTTTTATAGCAGACTGACCATTTATGTTAAAACCAAACGAAACAATACTGATATCTGATTTTATATCTCATATTTTAGCTCGATTATTTATCATTGCTTAAAGAGATTAGAAAGCGACCAGAATGTACCAGCATTCTATCAATTCTTAAGTTTTTATAAGGATGTTGTAAATTACATAGTAATTATCACCTTGTCGTAAGTTTGAACTTGAACTTGAAAAATATTGTGTAAACATACAAAGCCAACTTATAAACAATTTGGTGGTTTAACCTGCAACGGTCAGCAAATTTTCTAATATAAATTCTCGAGCGGGCCATAGTCCTGCAGCCATTGTCTTACGCTCAATCTGTTGATCTATAGTGGCAAAAAAATTTCATAGGTGCGGTCCGCTCTGAATGTTCTTAACCTCTAATCCGATCCCGATCACCAGAGCTGAAATCTGCTCGCGGGGAAGGCACCGCCGGTGCCGGTGCCGGCGCCGGTTAAGCCCCCCTTGCCTAAATTCAAAATAAATCGGTCAAAGCTCTAAATTAAAATAATCTCCATTTAAGTCTGTCAAGTATTTGAAGTGAACCGAACAGTTTGGTTTAAGGACTCAAGTTAAACCACTCTACCGTTAAATCAGTCGAGACGCTAAAATAATACCTAGGTTAAACAGCCACTACTAGTCCTAAATAAGATACACCAGAGCTCTTAAAAACCCTATTCTTTATAGTGATAATGACTCATAAAAAGTGCACCACAAACGAAAATACATGCGTATTATAATTATCGAGTAGAATTAAACTTCTTTAAGTTTTTTGACAATATACATGCTATTGTGTACATTCTTTTTCATTTCTTCACTCCAACGTAGATCTATTATTCTACTTAGAAGCTACATTACCCATTCGACATGCTTTGAAATAAACAACATCCAGCACGGTCAGCTGCTAAGTTTCAATATCAGCATCAAGACAGGAAGGTACGTATTATTTATTTCATTTAGCGTCAAGCTGTATGGACCCACCATTGATTTATAGGAGTGGATAAGCAATAAATAGACCAAAAATGTAAATAGACCGCAAAATGTAAGAGATAGATTCACATTTCAGCTTGCGCATTAGAAAATTAGTGGGCGTCAGCTGTTGCAGTGTGAAGGTCAATATGTAGGCCCGCACTCCAACATTTCAAGTCATATTATAAGCATTATCAAAGATTATATTATCCTTACATATAAGTAATAGAGGTCGAAAAGTCTGTACATGGAACAAATTTAAAAAATATATATACTCAGTCGACTATTGATGATCTGCAGATAAAAAACTAACCCGCTTCACTGAGAAACCAATGAACGGATTTTGATGCGGTTTTCACTATTTGGAAGCATATGGGGTCAAGACAGAGGCTATAAGGTAACCCCTAAGGGGTTAAAATAGGGGTTAAAATTTGTCTAAAACATAATAGGCAATAGAGGCCTGAAAATTAGTATGTACACTCTACTAAGACAAACTAAGTAAAAACGCGTTTCAGAGTTTTATAAAATTGTTATTAGAGGTGAAGAAATAGATGTGCGCATGAACCCCTATTTCTTCACGTGACGATTTTTCATGGAATAAATTTTAAAAATCTATACTCAGTCGGCTATTGATGATCTACAGATGAAAAATCTGGGCGACATGTACCTGGGGATCCCAAAGGGCGACAGTAGATGGCGGGGACAGTGGGACGTAGCGCGAAGTGCGGAGTGTGTAGTAGCGGGCAGGATAACGTCTGCCAGGGCCGGTATTATATAAGGAAATTGGATCATTATTATGTTTAATATTTCATTGTAGCTAGTGCTGGCTAAATCGTTCGGTATAATGTTTGTGGTAATAATAACATTATGATATTAGGGATTTTAATTCTTGGGTTATGATAATTAGAATACAAATATTCATTTGAGGTCATTTAAAATTGTTAGTATGGAAACAATAGGGGGAATTACGCTGATTTCATAAATCAATGAAAATTATCGACCAGTAATTACGATTAACAGATCTAAAATGTAAAATGTTACTCCCCCTGATCTAATTTCATCATATTTTCTTAAAATATGTTTTCATGACCACAATGTTTTAGAGAGAAGTAAACAATCAAATCCAAAGTGGCACTTCATAATCACTATGCACCCAAAATACCAAACAAAAAGCAATAAGTAAAACTAAAATACAAAAGTAATGACCTGAGAACAAAACTTCTTTCTAATTAACCGCCCTTTTATTTCCTCTGTCTGTCTCTCCGACAAACTATAACATCTTATTTTAGCATATATGGGCATTGCATTCTTTATTATTTTTATATAGGGGTTTTCCAAAAATGTATATGTTGAAATATATGATCCGCATCGTCAAATACGAAATATTTTTTTGTTCTCTTGCTTGCTTCGTTAGGTTGGTAGTGAAGACATCAAAAAATGCTTTTCTTTTGGAATTTTATTGTCATTCAAGCTGATAATATATCTGATTTTTTTTCAACGAAAATACAAGTTGAAATCAAGTCCGCAGAAGGACGTATGAGACCACTTCTAAGTACTCGAATTATCAACATAAACGCCGTCAAACTCACACCTTGATTTGTAATAACAAGAATATCATCATCGAATAATGCAATATACAGCGGAAAAACAATATACAAAAGCAAAAAGTAACAATCGCGACCATCGGCTTCAAAACGAACAGGTCAAAGCCAAATGCCAAGTTCGGTTCTGATCGAGACCTGCTGACACGGAAACAACAGCACAGTGTTTTAGTGCGCCGGACGAAACGAGAATTTCTTTCCTTACGTTGTTCTATTTTGCGTCGATTTTAACATGCGTTGAAACCGCAACGGGCGGCTATTGCTTAGCCACTCCTTTATCTCAATGGGACCCACCTTGTCCTATGTTATTCTGTACTTTTACCAGAGTCATTGATAATTTCAAAACTTCTTCAGTGATACTTTTCGCAGCAAGATGTTAAAACACATCAAATTTTGTCTATCAAATAAGATTACCATAAGTACACAAAGTGGCTTTTTGCCAATGGTATTTTTTGATAATATACCCAGAGTAAAATAATATTGGGTTTTAAGTTCGCTACTCATTTGTTAAAATTCTCATTAATTTCTGTAATTGATTCTTTTGGAAGAAATATCTGTACGCATTGTGCGTGCGTACTTGCTTAATCAGAGCCAGAAAGTCTATCACTGTTGCCTGCATCAACTAAGATCAAAGACACTCAAAGACATTTGAAGGCCAACGTCGCAGTCTTCTTGAATTCGGTGCCATCTTCCAAATTTAAATACACCCAAAGTCAAACAGTAGTCAGGGGGTGCAAGGTAATCTGGGTGCTTTTTATGGTAGATATATTTTATACACGCACACATACACACACATGTGGGTACTATTTTTCAATACCGAGGTCACGCAAGGTTAAATGGAGGGCAAGGCACTGCAAGGTGATGCGAGTTCAGAATTCAGCTTAGATTGATTTTACAGGATATATATTGTTACGCACAAAAACAACTGCTTACTTCCTTACTCAATCATAGCCCGATATGCCGTGACCGATTCCTATATTAATTAGGATCAAAGACAGCCAAGATCGCTTAAGGGCTACGATAGCAGGTATCTTAAAGCCGATCTATTTTCAAGTTCATTCAAGATTAATTGAAGGCTAATTGAGTGGGAGTTCAGAATCCATTGTAGATCATCTACTACAACGAAATTAAATACCTGGTCTGATCATACAAAAATTAACAAACAGCAAATTTGGTGGAAGAATTTTAATTAAACCTGTTATACATATTTCAGAGATTTGAGTTTTGGAAATCAACCAGTTTTCGTGCTTATGAGACAACAGAGGCTTCACCCTTCAGTGAGTCTTTTTTAAGCATAAGTGACCACGTATTGTATATGCTACCGAGAAAATATTTTGACTTTTAATTTTATTTTGAAAGTGAGCGGAGACACTACTTGCCATAACCTTATGGTCAAAACAATTAATTTTATAATCAATGATTACGCATTTACTATGGATTTATATCAGTACGATAAAAATTGATTATGTGCACAATAAAACTTCAAATTCTATTCGAAACGCTTTTGGCATATTAGCGATTTTTAATTTTGTCGCAAAACTCCTCGACAAGTTAAAAGAGGCCTTTTTTGAACTCGTAAACTAAAAAATAATGGTCTAACTTTCTTAACCCTAACGTGAAAGGTTATGTGCAAAATTTAATGAGATTTAGTAGGGACATTATCTCATTTCCAACTTGTAGCCGAAGTGGATAATTTAGACAAAGTTGAAGGCTAATATGATAATAGATTTTACCAAGTTATGAGTAGAGAAGTAGTGTGTTAACGAGAGTGAGTCCTCACGGAGGAGGTAATTACCTCCTCCGTGAGGGCTCTCTCTCGTTGGGTTTTGAGGAGTCTCTCTCATCATGAAATAAGTTTGTGCCGTCCTGTAAAGTGTTAGTTCTACTATTAAGATACACATAAGTCTGGGTGTTGATTCACTCTGTAATGTAACCTTGTTCAATTTCGCCTCGGTGTAACCTTGATACATGTCGACACTCCGCCTACCGAGGACGTTCTCCCACCATGAAACAAGGTGTTGCCTTTGGTATAACCTTGATACATTTTGTACGTAACCTTAAGCTTTTATTCCCCACTTAAACAGCTATTATAAAAGTAGCAGCTTAGGGTTCAAAACTTTAATTCAAAATTTGTACAGGTAGATAATGGTGAATACAAGAAAACGAAAAAGAAATAGTGGTTCCAAAAAGCAAGTGGTGAAAAAATTAAAGTAAATAACAAAAATCCCATAGACGAACAGTCTATAGAAATTTGTCTGGCAATTATAAGTGCTTTTAGTGAAGAAAGAAGTTTTGACATTAGCAATACAAAATGGATGATATTAGGGATGATGTAAACATCCAGAGAGTTTTGGACTTTCTAAATGTTAGAGATTTAGGTTCAATAGACATCGAAAAATTTCAATCTATAGGTGACCATGATGTCAACAATTTTATGCAAATCGTAGCAGAACCATCCAATCCAGAAGAAGTGGAAACGGATGCAGAAGATGAATATGCTGATGGAAGTTTGGTGTTCCTTGAAAACTATAATGAGATTGGTTTTTTCAACCGAGTGTTTTGCATAACGCAGAGTTATGCTGTTGTAACAACATTTCCGGATAGAGAAGATCATATATTGTGTTATTTTTGTTTTTCACTTCATCTCAGTTTTTTTCAAAATTCTACTATTCATAAACATGTTAATACCCATTATAAGAGGAAAATGGAATTTTCAATTAATGATTTGAAATGTATAATTTGTTCCAGATCATTGTATCACATAACCATACCAAACGCTTGTGTATATTGTAATGTTACTAATGGAGTTTTTGACATTGATGCAAACACTCATATTCCTATAGTTCCGTATTAGATAATTCAATATATTCAATATATTACAAAATTTATAGTTTACAAACATTCTATAACATACAATATTACTTTATAGTAAACAACATTAATATTAGGTACCTAGAAAACCTAATTCCTGTGTGTACCAGTATCCTATAGTATCGTATTAGATAAGATAAGCTTATTTTAATCGCTTTCTTGGATTAACTATATAAAAAAATAACCTATACAAATTTTGAATTCCGTTTAACTATTATTAAAATGACATAGTAGTTATTTGAAAAACAACAATAAAATTTGGCAAAATAATTTAAATATCCTTTATTTAACCTATTGTAATGTTACTAATGAAGTTTTTGATATTGATGCAAACACTCATATTCCTATAATATCGTATTAGATAAGCTTATTTCAATCGTTTTCTTATATTAACTATAAAAATAACCAACTATACAAATTTTGAATTCAATTTAACTAGTATTAAAATAAAATAGTAGTTATTTAAAAAAACAACAATAAATTTCACAAAATAATTTAAATATTTTTATTTATATATTAAAGACAAACTGGCTCACAAAATTGAGTGTGAACGATCATTTTTCTATATTAACATATTAGAGAAAGCTATTTAATTTTTTGCATTAACTATAAAAATTAACTACTAGTAAATATTTTATTTACTGTTTACGAAGGACATATTTGGGGTATACTTCCAATAACCATTAATTGATAATAAAATATTAAATATGAGGTTTAATAATTTATTAACGAAAACGCTATTTCATTTGCTTGCTCACATATTAATTTATTAAAATAATAATTCTAATATTTTTAAATACTGTTTACGATATGCACATTTGGTATAATACTACAAATATATATATATTTATACATAAAATCCTATTATCTCATATTTATAGATGATAAAAGATTAATATGAATTTTAAATTATTTATCAATGAAAAATGGCTATTTTATTTTCTTGCTTGTGTACTAATCTAATAATTAAGTAATGCGTTTTTAATAAAACGTTAAGTAGATTACTTGAAAATTTAAAAATATTTATTAGCTAAAATTTGACCTTTTGTGTACTTTAAGCAATTAGTTTTCTAATAGAATGTTGTTTAAAAAGTAGATTACTTGAAAATTTTGAAAAAAATAATTTATTACCTTAAAATTTACCATATTATGTACTTACTTATGCACTAATTTAATTAAATATTAATCCTAAAATCGTCTCTACTGGCACTAATTGATTTGGGGGCACTATATGTTGATGGGGCACTAAATTGTTTAAAATCTATAGGTCGGGGTCGGTTGTTGAACATGAAGCATCCTGAACAGGTGGCCGCAACAGCCACCGAAGTGTCGCCGCCTCAAAGTCCACATCGGAGTCCTCATCGGAGGACACAGCATCCAGAAACAGTCTCCTCCTAACATTGTTGAAATGTTGTTGGGGTGGTTGCTGGGGTGGTTGCTGCGGCTGTTGATGTTGATGCTGCAGCTGCACAACGGCTTGTTGCAGTTGTTGTAGCTGGTCGACAGCTTGTCGCAGCTGCTGGACGGTTTCTTGCAGTTGTTGTTGTAGCTGCTCAACCGCTTGTTGCAACTGCTCGACGTCTTGCGGCTGCCCAACGGCTTGTTGCGGCTGCTCGCCGAGATGTTCAGGCTGCTCGAGGGGTTGCGGCTGCTCGAGGGGTTGTTGCGGCTGCTCGAGGGGTTGTTGTGGGTTTAACCCCACGGGAAAGCCCGCAACAATCCTGACGTTTCTGCCTTCCATTCGCAGAAAACGCCCATGCCAAAACGCATTATTGTTGTCCATAATAAATTAAATACACACTATAAACACTATGAGAAAAAAATAAAATAAAATTACGTATAAATATAAAATTAAAACTTATGTAGATGGTAACACTATGAATATCAAACTTATTATGGCAACTGTTTTATAACACCATACTCATCTTCCCCAACCTACGCGAAGGTGTAGCCCATGTGCAAGGATATGGCATTGTATCTGACCTCCAAATCTCGACCTACCCCCTCCTATTGACCTTGACACGCCCCTTCGTATATATATATATATATATATAATTCAA
>MU182301.1:0-12071 GCA_016904865.1 Pissodes strobi
GTAAACAGTAATAAGGGTCAACGCCGTTTTAGAAATGAGGGAATTTTTCTTTATTTTAAAAGGTTTTTTATACAGGGTTGCCGTTAAGTATAGAAATGGTCAATTATTTTGAAGATCACCCTCAAGGGTTTTTTCGTGATGCCTAATTCACTGGTTATGTTTGCAATGTTGCCAAGTTTACCGTTTTTGTGATAATACGGCAGAGCTGGGCAGTAGCTAGCTACCAAGTAGTTAAGCTACTAACTTAGCTACTTTTTTGGTATCTAATAACTTATTTCGACTATTTTTTTTAAGTAGCTTGTAGCTGTAACTTGCAGAATTTCGCTCCATGCATTCATAAGCTATTTTGAAAAAGTAGCTAGCTACTTTTAGTAGCTTAAGCTAGTTTTGATAGGTAAAGTTATTTTTATTCCTAAAGCTACTTTTATTATTTTTTTCAAAAAAAATACTGTTTTGTTTGAAGTTGTCTGTGTCTCTAAAATCTCTTTATTCTTCAGGGGGACTCGATATAAACACAATCACGCATAACGCAGCTTAGCTACTTTTTTAAAAGCTAGTTAAGTTGCTGAGTAACTTAACTACTTACAATTTATATTAGCTTGTAACTTGTAGTTTTAGCTACATTTTTTAAGTAGCTTGCCCAGCTCTGTATTACGGGTAACTTCATTTTTTAAATGGAAGAAGAAGTAGTGTTTTCAGAACTTTAGTCCGCTTTAAGAACGTGGTAAATTATTTTTTTTTTTTTGTGAAAATATAAACTGATTAAACTCAACATTTTGGGTTTATAATTGATAGTGCGTTGGTGTAACACTGGAAGAAAATGAGTTAATAGAAATACTTAAGCCTAATTCGTATTTTTCCTTTAGAAATGGGTATCTGATCTGGAAGCTGTAACTAGAGAAACCTGGACCATGGAATAAACATTTAAAGTTACCACGACTGCACCGGGGAATGTTTTTAAATGTATTTATAGGTGTCATTTAAATACGGCTACAAAAGTTAAATCGACAGGAACTGAACAAAAAAAGTCGAGGAATATTGATTGTCAAGCCAAAATTTTTATTACAATAAAGAAATTCTTTCAAAGGCCCAAGTCTCTTATAAAATCCTTAATTTCAGTAGAATGGCCTTGTTTAATAGAATCTCATTTAACACAATATAATCATCGAATAAATGTTATTGAAGCACTTCGTGAGAGGCCTTTGGGATCAACAGCTAAACAAAAATTACTGGATCTGTTTAATAGAGGTTGCAGCCACAGCTTACCATACTTATTGGATGGATGAAATGGAAGAAATGGGTGACGAGTATGAAAACTTTGCGTTTGATAGGCACTACATACCAACAAAAACGGATGTATCTAATTTGTGGAAAAATAAATTTAAAGAGGATTTTGGTGAGCGTACTGGGTCTGATATGTTGCTCAAGTTGAAGGAAACATTGGCTTTTTATACAGCCAAAACTTGCCTATGCTATAAAATAATAACTTTACAGGATAATTATGCTGCAGCTATTTGTACACCACTTATGCAACGTGCGTTAAAGGTACCACAAGCAAATGAAATTATGTTTGTCGATGCATATGGTATTTGTGATGTTTATGACCATAAAATATATGGTACAAAGTGCGGCGGGAGGATTACCCGTTGGATGCATTTTAGCTAATTGACAAAAAAAAATATCTATTTGTTCTTGCAGTTGAAGGATTGCTAGAAATAATTCCATACAAAATTCGACCAACAGTTATCTTGACAGCTGACGATTTAGGAGAGAGGAAAGTGCTAAGAAAACATTGACCAGAAGCAGAATTGCTCTTATGCATTTTTCATATAAAGAAGGCGGGCTTGAAATGGATTTTAACGGCGAAGAACGGAATACCACGAGATTTACATCCTATTTAAGGAAATTTTACATTCCAAAACAGAAAATGAACTAAACGGAGCCAAACGAATTTTCTCTGAAAACTGTGCCCATGAAAATTTAAAGAATTACTTAGGCAATCCGCTCACTCGTGAAGAAATTTGATGTATGCTGTACAGAACGCATTTGAAGTTAAGAGGAAGCGACACTAACTTCGGGTTGCCCAAAAGATGGTCGAAACATTGTAATTTTTTAGTGTTTTATTTTCCGAACTTTTGAGCAACCTCGTATATGAATTGCCCAAAAATGTATTTTTTTAAATTAATTACCTACCTAGAGACTTTTAATCCTTAATCATAAAGTTTTATTTATTTATTTTATTGTCCTATGGGTGTTTGTCTATTTTCCAAAGTGTTTTGTCCTAAAAAACTAGGTATCTTTTGTTTCAAACTCAAAACCCTGTTCTACTTACATGTATACTACCTACTTTAACAAATACATACTTATATGTAGCATTTAGAACTTGCATTTTTTGTCTAATATTTACAAAGAATAGGAAATTTATGTTTAGAAAATAAGAAAACTCCTATTTTACCAGTATAAGCCACTATCCTGTAGGTTTTGGTAAGTACACCAAGAAGTATTTTAAATTATCGCAAGAAATTGAAAATAACACAAAATATCTTATTACAAAGTTTTAGTAAATAACAGACGTTTCAGGCAAAAATCCATCTCACTCGTCTGTTATATACAGCTCTTGATTCCGCAAACATTTTTGCAACTGACACGTCTGCCGTTTACCAAGCGGTTTTGCCTAACTCGTCTGCTATATACTACTCTACTTCGGCTCGCGTCTTATGCCGGACGCGTCTCCTGTTTACAAATATGCGGACGGCATTCATGCAAATTACTTGATTGGGCCTTTCGTTTTGGAAGAACAACTAACTGATGCACTGTATTTACAATTTTTTCATTCAAATTTAAATAGACTTTCAGAAAATGTACCGCTCAGATGTGATTTTTGCATGATAGTGCTCCACCACATTTGCGCAATTTGGTGCGTGGCTATTCAACATTTATCTTTGGTAATATTTAATTTGTTTGTTTTATGTCCACCAAGACCTCCTAAACCAAATCCGTTAGATTTTTTGTTGTAGGCATCTCAAAAGTCTTGTCTATTCAACGCAAGTATAGACCAGGGAAGAGTTGGTTGTCATTTCAAGAACAAACAGAAAAAATCTGCAGGATAAGAAAGTGTATTGAAATATTTATTGTGTTACACAATTTCACGACGATCTAATATTTCTCAAAACTTTATCAAAAATAAATTTTTATTTTTCGTTATAGTTTTAGTTATGCCTCATCTCTTTTTGTTACGCTTAAGTTACAATCAACAACTTCAATCTGGTAAATTTCAATTTGTAAATCTCTCGGCATTACTTCTTTTTGTCTCCAGACCTACTTGTTAACATTACTCTCTCTACTTGATAGAATTGTTATGATAACATAATGTTAATTAATCATGTGGTAATAGATTATATCATTTATCTATTGTAATTACATTAAATGATAACAGAGTTTAATTAATTTTATGTGTAATCACTGCTATTCCTGTTATGCATGATTCAGATTTTTCACGCAAGTGCTTGATTTTTTCGCGAAATAAATGTATAGTATTTCTTTTAAAATAATTGTCCGAAGTATGTAATAAATCGGGTTTTAGGTCTAGCAAGTGACATCTGCCAATTTGGTCCCATGATTGAGGTGGCAAGTCCGTTCTTGTCTTCCTCGGTAATGTCAGATTCTTGTTACTCTAGATTTGTGATCTTTATCGGTGGCACAACATACCATCATTTTATTAAAATATAGGAATTTGCTTAAAAGCTACAGCTAAAATCTGAATCACTAGGTACCATTTTGAGACCCATATCTCCGTTATGGCGCTCCTTAGGAAAAAAATATGAATCCCTAGAATTATTTCATCTCCGAGGTTTTGACATATACTTACCGGACACCATAAATTTTCACGGCATTTTCTTTTCCTATAAATAAAACTTTTGCTTGTCACTGGATCAATAATTACCTAGTTGACATGATTTGCCTATTTCGTGCAACAATATAAAATCAACACTCGAGTTCAATCTTTATGAATTATCTGTTATTGTTAGTATACATACCATAAAGAACACCAACAACCAGCAAAAAGCCTATGGCAAAATTTGTATTCAAACGTATTTTGTCTGTATCTATTTATATAGAAGAGTCTACTTGACTTAACTGCATAAATGGGCATTATTTTTAGGAGGAACCCTATATTACAGTTAGAAGGGAAGAACCAGGTGAATTGTTAATGGGTAACGATCGATTTGAAGGTTATTGCAAGGATTTAGCAGACCTTATTGCTAAGAGACTCAGTATAAATTGTAAGTATCTCAGTTTATATTGCTAGATAGGTTGCATTTAATTTATGTGGACATTGTCACATATTAAATGCATAGGGTAAATGTGGTAGAGATGCCCCATATTTTTTTTGCTGGTCCTAGAAATCTTAGTGTTGCTAATTTAATTAAAAAAAACACGTGTGGCTATATAAAACTTTATTTATTGGTAATATTTATACAAAATTGCAGAAAGAATAAAAAACTTATCAAAATCGAAGAATTAATTTTTTTCTCGTTTGGCAATCTCTACCTCTAGGGTTGAGTAGGTTACCCCATGGCCGATATGCTCTAATATGAAATTATTATCTATTACATTCTTTTTGTTATAACCCTACCACAAGGAACGCAAAAATTGGCAAATTTGCTGCATCCGTCATGTAACCATTGTTCCAATGCAAACGTCTGTTCCAGTCATCTATTTTTGTTGTTATCAGTATTCTTCTCCACATCCAGCACACTCTTCATTTGCTGATGCACTTTCAGAATCTTCAGCTTTCAGCATATATATGAGCCTCGTCTTCTGATTCGCTTAATGACGATTTTTTTCTCTTCCTATTCTTATTAATGGCTGATTTTTTACCGCTTATTTTTTGTGGGTTTTGAACCTGTCTGTTTCATTTCTCTTTTCTGTTCAATATTTTCAGAGTCGATAAATAAAGAAGACAAATGCTGTGCTCTTCTTTTAACACTTTCTAGTGCCCGAATCTTTGGTGCTGGTGAAACTTAGTCAAAAATTTTTCCTGGAGTTAATTCAGAGTTATCTATAGCATCCGGAGATTCTGATAAATTCGTTTTGCTCTTCTGGGGATCAGTGGAGGTGCTTGGTTGCGGAGACATTTCTCGCTTGGTTGATAATTTTAATCGTGACACGCTTGTACTTGGTTGTGGAAAGACCTCCTCTTTACTGACATTCAAACTTTCCCAGTTATCTGGAATTGAATGAGTTTCTTCATTTAATCTAGGGCGTTAGGTTCGCATAAGAAAGCGTACTCGGGATTGCTTTTGGATTGTATGGATATACCAGTAGCGTTAAAGGCAGAAATTGTATTGTCAGGTATTGCTGCCTTACACCAGGACTCATTTAATAAATGCTCAAATTGGAGACGGCAAGCATTTTTCTGGTTGGATTTGCTGGAAGCCAGTTGTTTGCTACTACAGAATACGTCGGCTTTAGCGAGTTGAAGTCGGCCCAATAAGATTGTGACCAATGTGTTTTATGAGTTGGAAAACTGATCATAACAATGTTATTTTGACTAGCAAAGTCTACAATTTCCACAAAGAACTGAGAACTGTTGCCATACACAATCAGCAAAACAGTACCCTCAGGTTTGCGAGGTAAAAGTGGGTTCTTAACGATCTAATAAACAATTCAGAATTTATGTAGGCTCGCTTCTCGTTCATGTATATTTTAGACCCAGGAGGCATGTCATCTTGATAGCCTTTTCGTTTTTCCCTTTAAATATACATATTGAAGGTAAGATTATCCCTTCTACGCTACAGCAAGCATTCATTATGATTGTTTCCCTTTTCTCACTAGAAGTAATGTCAGTCACGGGTTTAGAACCCTTCCTGGAGATTAATTTTCACACATTATTAAGTTGTAACCCGGTCTCATTAATCAGCCGTCCTTCGGCCTGCCAGGGTCTCCCTGCAGCTGGCTTGCCAGTTTCCTTAAGAACCGATCTCTGCACGTTACGGTTGATGGAGACATCTCAGCCACATTCACCATGAACGCGGGAGTGCCCCAATGCGCAATACTTTCACCAACCGCACCTATATTAATGACGTGCTGAATGAAACCAATAATCCTGTTTACAGTTCTGCAGATGACAGTACCCTTGTCTCCCAATATAGATCAGAAATCTTTTACCAGCGCTCGAGACTTATCACCTCTGCGGTGAGCAGATTACAAGATAAACAAGATCTGGAGAAAGTTCGAACCTAGGGCGACAGGAATTTAGTCCAGTTGAATGCAGCGAAAACCAAAGCAGCCACGTTTACCAAGGAAGCCAATACGGCGGGCCCTGACATCATTATGGCGGGATCGACCATCCTTTCATCCTCGTGAATCGGACTACTGGGTGTCTGGGCCAACAGCAATACTATGACCACGTTGCTAACATCGCAAAATCATCGCTGTTTGATTCCATTCAAAAGAGAGCTGTTCGTCTCGTCGGCAACCCGGAGTTAACTCGGGATCTGGATTATCTGGGACACCGCAGACATATGTTTTACAGACATTTTCATGGCAGATGTTCCCAGGATTCAGCCCGCATCATCCCGCCCCCAGCAACGCCTGTCAGACAGTCGCGACACACGGTAAGAGCGCACCTGTTCGTTGTACAACTGGAAACACCTAGAACGTCGCTTTACAGGGACTCCTTTGTCTGGTGCATTGCCTCACTGTGAAACTCACTCCCAGGACATCTGTTTTCCCCTAATTACAACCTACAACTATTCAAGAACCGTGTTAATCAACATCTTCGCACACACACCGCTCGTCGAGCGCCATAGGATCTCCCTTTAGTATGTGTGCCACTGCCATAAAAAATAATAAATATATTACTGGGTTTATCAAACAAATCTAACTCTTGGAGGACCGATTGGAGTATTTAAAATAATAATTTACCCTGTCTTGAGACATTCTTAATCCTCTGGCTATGGAAACACCTAAAATAAATTAAATACTGTAGGTATATCCCTTTTATTTCAAATTTAAAATGTAAGCCTTTACTCTCAGGTTTCCTTCGGAGCTTCGTAGTTTCTAGGCATTGTTAATTACTTTATGCCTGTAGCAAAAGAGAACCATCGAAAAAAACGCAAAAAGTATATATAACAAAGAAAAAAGGAATACATGAACAAACTGAAATAAACAATTCATGTATATTATATTATTTGTAGCTATCTAAAATATCATATATTAGTTAAAAAATCCTTTTATTCTACCAACAAGTATATTTGTATCTATGTACACGTTTACTGATATTCAAAATAATAATTTTCTTGTGGCACTCAGAGTTCGACATTTTATTCCTAAATTATAGAAAATAAAATTGAATTAAGAAAGCCTTAGTTTTATAATTTATGTGTATTAACTAGTAAGTGTTACAATTCAAAATGCTAATAACATGAAAAATCCTTCTTAATATATGATTCGACACTGGCTTTTCCATAGTGTAGTGATTGCTCTATGTCATAATATATTTATGATATTCTAACGTAATAAGCAAGGTCACAATCTAAGAAACTTAAACAATGCATAAATAAGAATTACTTTCCAGGGTATGTACGTAAACATTATTACTTTTTAAAAATATTGTTTAAAACCTAAATAGCCAAGTGACACACTGTGTAATAAAACCATCAGTTTGACAACTTCTCTACTATAGGTAAAATATTATTTTTTCTACAGCCGCGCGCAAAATAACTAAATACTAAATTCAACTGAAATCGCAAAATCAACTAATGCCGTGGATCCTTATTTTGCGCTCTAGCGCGAACATGGAAAAGGAAATTCTCGCTTTTTCCGTCTAGTGTGCTGAATGGTCATGGAAACCGAAGATAAATAAATGACAGTCGTGCGTTTGTTACAGTTTGTTGCTGGCAATCCTGTTCTAAATATGCACGAAGCCCGAGTATAATATGTCAAAACTGACAGTCATTTGCAAAATTCAGAATAAGTATAGAGAAAAATGTGAATTTAATTTTAAAAAATGCGGCTGTAGAAAAAGTTCTGTGTGTTTTTCGAGCGCAAAGTAAGATTGCCGTTTTCGAAAGATTACTGCGCTCCGCTACGCGTCGCGCAGTAACATTCTTTCTCAAGCGGCAATCCGTTACTTTGCGCTCTAAATATACAAATAACTATTTTCTACAGCCGCGCGCAAAATAACCAAAGACTAAATTGAAATGAAATCGCAAAATCGGCGAATGCCGTGGATCCTTATTTTGCGCTCTAGCGCGAACATGGAAAAGGAAATTCTTACTTTTTCCGTCTAGTGTGCTGAATGGTCATGGAAACCGAAGATAAATAAATGACAGTCGTGCGTTTGTTACAGTTTGTTGCTGGCATCGAGATAAAATAACAAAGGAGGCGACATTACGTGGCCGTCGTATGCAAAAACATTTAACCTAAAGAGACCCGACAACTCATTCATAAAAATCCGAAATCTTGCAAAAATATCGACAAAACGATTGTCCCGCCTCCTTATATTTTTATGAATCGTGTACAAACTTTTGTCAAACTTCGTCCCCACTACTAAATGTAGTATTGCCCGCCCCCGCCCGAACGAAAGCAAGGACAGTTCATAGACGTAGACTTTGAAAATGTGAGTCCATCATAATAATAATTTCAATAAAGTAAATACGTTTAATTTGAAATGATGGTATTTAGTCGGGTGCATTTTTTAAAATATATTTATGTTTTATTTATAGTGTGTGGGTTAGATTGCGTTAGTTTGGGTTAGATATGGGTTCTGAAGGTTAGTTAACACAAAATAGTTATTTTGCTGTGTCACGAAATTTTTCCGTGTCCTTGCAAAACCACTGCCATGAAACCAAAGAAGTATTCACTTCAAAAATGATTTAATAGAGGTTGGTAAATGACTGCAAACATATCAGATTATCCATTAATATCACATACATAGGTAAGTATTATAAAATATTAATTAATCACATCACAAAATGGTGCCCACTGTACTACTGTGTTTCATTTACTTTTACTTACTTGTGGAAACGCAGGTTCGGATGATAATAGCTGGAGATTTTGCATACCTCACACCGCAAGACCATCGTTACTTTGATATAAAGTTTATAAAAAATATTTATAGGAAATCACTCACGAAATACAAAAAAGCTATACGTCGCGTCGCGTCGCGCAAATTCAGGCTTTAAAACGTCCATTTGAAGCCAAACAAAACTTGGCGAAGAGTGCTATTTTGCACGTTTTTTAATGAAAAACATTAATTTATTCAAGTCGCGATCAAAAGTTGGACGGCCATCTTGTCACTTTTGACGTCTGTATTATTAGGAATCCCATTCAAAAAGGTGTCGAAATTTTTGCTAGTGAGGTTTGACATTGCACAATTTTGTTAATATCATAGCAACCAGTCATCGAAAAGACTTCTTTATGATACCAAAATAGAAATAGTATATTGTGCAACAAGTGCTGAAAAATAAGACTTTTCACACGAATGAGACAGTTTGGTGACATGAGCCATAAGCGAGTGTCATAAAGTCTCATGAGTGTAAAAAGTCTTTTTCAGCACGTGTAGCACACTATACTTTTTCTACGACTTTCTACATAAAGGGAGGGTGCCCCACTGGGAGTGTGGTAGAAAATTACATGTTATATGGGAAACATTTTTATTATTGATTTATCAGAAAATTTTATTCCTAATGAAAGAAGCTACGTGAGTAAGAGATTCTCGCTAAACTATAACTAGAGGCACAGTCCTAAAATGGGGCCACCGGAGGGGGGTCCCTATTTTCCAAATATTTTGAAAAAGGGGCCCCGAGGGCGAAACCCTAAAATGGGGCCTCAGGGGGCGAAACCCTAGAATGGGGCCTATGGTACGGGAGTCCCATTTTTTACAGATTTAGCAATGGAGCCCCCGGGAGCGAAGCCCTAAAATGGGGCCCCAAGTCTTAAAAGGGGGCCCCTGGTATAAGAGTTCCATTTTCTAAAGTTTTGCAAAAAGGGGCTCCCGGGGGGTGAAGCCCTATAATTGGGCCCCCTTTTTTAGAGATCTGGTAATGGGACCTTTGAGGGCGAAGCTCTAAAACGGAGACGACGCCCTTTAATCTAAATACCCGAATAAGCGTGTGAAAAGTATAATTTGCACACGCCGTGTGCAAAGTATACTTTTCACACGATGTTTGAAATGTCCAGTTTTCCAGAGCAGTTGTTAGTGCATTTTTGCCTATTTTCAGGGCAGTCGTAGAAAATAGTTATTTGTGTATTTAGAGCGCAAAGTAACGGATTGCCGCTTGGGAAAGAATGTTACTGCGCGACGCGTAGCGGAGCGCAGTAATCTTTCGAAAACGGCAATCTTACTTTGCGCTCGAAAAACACACAGAACTTTTTCTACAGCCGCATTTTTTAAAATTAAATGCACATTTTTCTCTATACTTATTCTGAAATTTGCGAATGACTGTCAGTTATGACATATTATCACAGCTTATTCAATAACCAGCTATTCATCTCTATCGAAATCGGAAAGTTGGAGTGTCGGGCACTGCGCTTCCTGACAGTGCCCTTAGCGGTTCAGTTTCACAGTCTCGTGATTTTTCAGGCCATGTAATGACACGAAGCGAACTGAATTTAAAATGAATATTCCCTTCAAAATCCACGACAAATTCGCCCGAAGCTGCGGCTACTGCCCTAAAAAGACCGGAAATTTCGGATTTTTATACAATTTTGCCATTTAAAATCGTTTTCAAAAGGATTTTAGACGATAAAACATCGTATTTTAAATCAACCGAATTGTCAAAAGTATTATTCAGATGCTCAGACGTTTAGAAAAATATTAATTCATGGCCCTCTTCTAAAATTTTCACTTGACTTTCCCAAATCAAAGGATGCCGCTGCAAGATGAGTAGCTGGTTATTGAATAAGCTGTGATATTATGTTCGGGCTTCGGGCATATTTAGAACAGGATTGCCAGCAACAACCCGTAACAAACGCACGACTGTCATTTATTTATCTTCGGTTTCCATGACCATTCAGCACACTAGACGGAAAAAGCGAGAATGTCCTTTTCCATGTTCGCGCTAGAGCGCAAAATAAGGATCCACGGCATTAGTTGATTTTGCGATTTCATTTGAATTTAGTATTTAGTTATTTTGCGCGCCGCTGTAGAAAATAGTTATTTGTGTATTTAGAGCGCAAAGTAACGGATTGCCGCTTGAGAAAGAATGTTACTGCGCGACGCGTAGCGGAGCGCAGTAATCTTTCGAAAACGGCAATCTTACTTTGCGCTCGAAAAACACACAGAACTTTTTCTACAGCCGCATTTTTTTAAATTAAATGCACATTTTTCTCTATACTTATTCTGAAATTTTCAAATGACTGTCAGTTTTGACATATTATGTTCGGGCTTCGGGCATATTTAAAACAGGAGTGCCAGCAACAGACTGTAACAAACGCATGACTGTCATTTATTTATCTTCGGTTTCCATGACCATTCAGCACACTAGACGGAAAAAGTGAGAATTTCCTTTTCCTTGTTCGCGCTAGAGCGCAAAATAAACATCCACGGCATTCGTCGGTTTTGCGATCTCATTTGAATTTAGTATTTAGTTATTTTGCGCGCGGCTGTAGAAAAAAGTATATTCAACATACATTTGCAATGAATGGTCATTGCATAATATACTATTCAGCAGCTAATAATGAAATAAAATTTCCGAAAACTTATTTCCTGAATAATTTCAAATTTGAACACGAAATTTATGAGATACCAAAAATACGCAATTTTATCCCGATTTAAACGTTTTTGTGGCACATAGGGTTTTTCTGCTCTCAATGGTTAAACGAAAAATGAAATCGTACCACTGCTAAAAATAAATTGCTTATCTTTAATTTTGAGACAAATAAAAAGGAACTGAAGCGTACAAATTTTATTTAAAAACATATAAATATGACAAATATTATCTGGTTAATGACATATTCAAAAAGTAGCTTAATAACTATTTTCTTCTATTAAATACCTATTAAAAATATATTTCCATTTCATTATAAATGCTGAATCTCCTAAATAAACTGGTATATCTAGA
>MU182301.1:13860-47239 GCA_016904865.1 Pissodes strobi
CGCCTATCAGATTTGGCCATTATTTCGATTGAAAATAATATTTCTGAGGCTCTTGATCATAATCGGATGATCAACGAGCTTGCAGCCGTGAAAGGCAGACCTGTTTTGTTTTAGGTGTGTGATTCCTTTTTTGTTTTTTAATTACAAAAATAGTATTTTTTAATTTTTGAAACGTTTATTCTTTTTATCATTAAAATATTTCTGTTACCTACCATCTAAGTACTAGGTATAATATTGTTTTGTGTTTTTGTTATTGTTTATTTTATTTACGTTAATTACTTTTAGTTCTTATTAATTGTTACGTTTCATAAAGAGTCAAGTAAATAATTGTAATGATATATTGATTATACGTACTGTTTATATCGTTTTTTGTTTCTTTGGGGTATATTTTACTTTTGATATACTTATCAAATATGTTTTGTGATTTTGTTTGTTTTGGTAATTTAATAAATCTTTTTTCTAATAATTTTTTATCAGTTTTGTTAATTTGAAATCATTGCCAGTTTTTCGAGAATTATATTAAAAAAAAATAGGACCATTTTTTTAACTAGGGGCGCACCAAAGAAACCTGCACGTATGCGCCAGACACCCCATGAACGGGCCTGCTAATTGTAAACACTTACTTAGGATTACCGTATTATTATGTATAACTTTTAGATTAGCTTGTCAACTAAGTAACGAGTGCTTTCAGGTCGTCTCGATTTTTTGCGTTTGTGATATTTTAAATTGAAATAATTCAAAACTAAGAATAAAAAAAAAGTCGCGAGTAGCACAGTACACGTGACAGAAGTGACTACTTCTTTATCGAGTCTCAATTTATTTTACTTATTTGAGCCGGTTCCGATACGTTATAATAAATTTTAATAGATTTTTGGTTTTGGTTAGTCGTCTAATCAACTTTCGGTTAGTTTCACTTTGTCTCGACGTATTTTACTTATTGAGCGGGTTCCGAAACGTTATAATCAAATTTAATAGATTTGGTTAGTTTGGGTTAGCCGCGGATTCAACTTTCGATTAGTTTCACTTAGTCCCACCTTATTTTAGTCACTTAAACCGGTTTCGATACGTTATAATCAATTTTAATAGATTTCGTTAGTTTGAGTTAGCCGTCGATTAACCTTTCGATTAGTTTGACTTAGTCTCACCTTATTTCAGTCATTTAAACCGATTCCGATACGGTATAATCAATTTTAATAGATTTGGTTAGTTTGGGTTAGCCATCGATTCAACTTTTGATTAGTTTCACTTAGTCTCATCTTATTTCAGTCATTTAAACCCGTTCCTATACGTTATAATCAATTTTAATACATTTTATTACTTTGAGTTAGTCGTCGATTCAACTATCGGATAATTTCACTTAGTCTCAACTTATTTTACTTATTTGAGCGGATTCCGATACGTTGTAATCAAATTTAATAGATTTGGTTAGTTTGGGTTAGTCGTGGATTCAACTTTCGGTTAATTTCCCTTGGTCTCAACTTATTTTAGTTATCTAAACCGGTTCCGAAACGTTATAATCAATTTTTACTCTTATGAAACCAAAGAAGTATTCAGTTCAAAAATTATAAAGAAATCTACTTAGTTCGTCTCTGATAAAGTAGCCATATTGTTCCTACACTTATGCCACGCGTACCGATACCGTTTTCTATTGTATTATTCAAACGGTGATAGCGCCTCCTTTTATTTTATATCTCGATGGTTGCTGGCAATCCTGTTCTAAATATGTCCGAAGCTCGAACATAATATGTCAAAACTGACAGTCATTTGCAAATTTCAGAATAAGTATAGAGAAAAATGTGCATTTAATTTTAAAAATGCGGCTGTAGAAAAAATTCTGTGTGTTTTTCGAGCGCAAAGTAACGCCAAGTCCTAGGTGAGCGATTTACAGGCGACGCGAACGCAAAGCGCTGGCGATGCCGTACGAAAAGTTAATATAGTCGCACGGCATCGCCACTGATTCGCGTTCGCGTTCGCTGCAAATCGCTCACGTAGGACCGGGCGTAAGATTGCCGTTTTCGAAAGATCAAGCGGCAATCCGTTACTTTGCGCTCTAAATACACAAATAACTATTTTCTCCCAGACTTGCTTACATTTAAAAATAATAGAGGAAAGTCGCCTAATATGGGGAGGTTTTTTTTTCAAAAAATAGTAAAAAATAGCAGGATATGTTTAAAATTAGAAAAATCTCGTAGTGATAACATTTTACATCAGGACAGGGATATATGTACAAAAACATTCAAATTTAATTAAATTGGAGTAGTTAAAAAAATGCATCTCCCCAAATTAGGAAACCGTGGGCACCTAAATTGGGGGGAACGAATTTCCATATATACACACACCTTTGCAGAATCAATTTATCGATTCAATGGGATGCAAAGTGTATTAAAAACCTATGGATGTTGTTTTTAAGAAAATAACTTTATAATCTGCTAATATGCATTTATTAGTAAACAATTTTCTTATAAAAAAAGTGAATTCAAAAGACACGATAAATGGTTAAGTCCTCAAAACATGATTTTTCTTTTTTGCTGCTGCAAGTGGTGCATTTAAACACTGCTACGGCCTTAGGACCAAGATCGGCGCAAAGTGTATGGGCCCACTTGTAGCATACAGTGCAGCGAACCCAGTCTTCATCTTCGTGGTCATCTGAATAAAGACCAGCGCAGTAAACGCTCTCCGCATTTTCATCTTCATCAGATATTGGGTCATCTGCTGAGTCATCCATATATTGGGCTTCGCCTTCTTCATCAGATGATTCTCCTGAACTTTTTTTTCATTTTTGGGCTTGGTTTTACAGGAACTGCAGTTTTCTTTTTTTTTTTGGGCTTTGGTTTTTGTTTGGTTTTCTTTTTTTGTGACTCTTTCAAATACGTTTTATATGGAGTCCCCGTAATATGTTCTGCGGATCCGGAACGGGCACTCTTTTTGCCTGGATTCAAGATCGGAACAGGGCTTATTTTGCTAGGAACAACAAACTTCTGTTGCTTGGGAGTTGCCGGTGTTTTAGAACTATCTAGCTGCCTTTGACCACAAGAGAACCGTTGACATTGTATGCCGGAGGGACCGCGATTAGATATTATGTCCTCTGTAAACTTTTGTGGCCTAGGAGTTGCCGGTGTTGTAGGACTGTCTAACTGATTTTGACCAGAACAAGACGTCCGACGTTTTAGGCCGGATGGACCAGGTTTAGATATGTCCTCTATAGAACTGGTTGACTCTATTGGATGATTTCCTAAATCCTCATCAGGAATGGGATCATTTTGTAGAGCTTCCGTAAGTGGATTTGGAACTGCTTGATTAACAAATGTGTCAAGAAACCTCGTGGGGTCCAAACTTATGGCGATTACAGGGAAACAAGCCCGCCTTTTCAAAACCTTTTGCAGCGATTTCAACAGTGGCCGCTTTTTTCTAAGCATTTCCAAAAAGCTGCCCAAACTGGTAAACTGTTACTACTCCCCTATCAGCATGATTTTGAAACCACTTTTCTATTTCTTTAATAAGTTTTAAATGGTGACATAAAAGAAATATCTAGTGGCTGCATCTTGTGCGAATTGTGAGGAGGGAGGCGCACTCTCTTGACATGATTACTGCGAGCTAGGTTAATCACCTCAATGTTTCTGGTATGTAAAGTGACCATCAAGTACGAGAATAGCTGGATTATCTATTGCGGGCTCTACGTGCTTTATAAAATGTTTAAACCAATCGGTAAATAATTCCCACTGGATCCATCTTGAAGGGTGACAGGCGTAAATGGACCCTAGGGGTGTTCTATCCATAAGGTCTTGCTTCATATTTTTACGAGGAAATATCACTAGTGAAGGGATGAAGTGACCCGCGAAGTTCATGCAGGTAACTATAGTGATAAGTGAACCTCGTTCGGCAGCTTGCAAAGCACCTATTTGCTTTTTACCCCTCAACCCAACAACTTTTGTATGTTTGTGGTACCACAGTGATCCCCGTTTCATCACAATTATACACACATGATGGGGATTGCTTGATCTTTTCCATAATGGGTTCGTAAAGATCAAAGATCCTCGAAACCCACATATTAGCCCTTACAGAAACACAAGTATGTTCTACAACAACAACAGTGCACTACCTCTATCCTGGTTACGACTTACATACCCGATTTAGATATAAGTTCGGAATATGCCTTTTTGTCCGAAGCGACCTTTCATGTCACCGCGAGGAAACACTCGAACCGAACAACCTTGACGTCATGTGGCTCAAGTTCACCGCCAAGGGATTAACCAAGTTTATATGTTGTCTCTATCGCCCTCCGAGCGATAGAGCCTACGAAAGCTTTTTTTTAACACTAGCTACCACTTTTGACTCAATACAGGTCGATCACCCCAGTTCAGAAATAATCGTTCTGGGAGACTTCAATGCCCACAACACCAACTGGCTCAAACATCACAACAAGACCGACAACGAAGGTAGAGAAGCTGAAGCATTTGCCAACAGCTGCGGGCTTACTCAACTTGTAGACGAACCAACTCGAATCTCAGAGAGGGGCGAATTCGCCGCCCTCCTAGATCTTTTTCTGACCACCAATCCTGACCAGTACAAGGTTACAGTTGGTTCGCCATTAGGTACCTCCGGCCACAAACTTATTACAACGGTTTGTGAATTGCCACCCGTACAGAAGGATCCACCATTGCCTCGCAAAATCTGGCATTACAATTCTGCAAACTGGAACGACCTAAGGCAGTTCTACCTAGATTTTCCTTGGCTCGACGTCTGCTTTGCCACTGACGACCCGTCAGACTGCTGCGAAGAGAACATGCAAGTAATCTCCTCAGGAATGGAAGCATACATCCCAAATTCCATCAAGTTACCATCAAAAGGAAAGCCCTGGTTCGACAAAAGATGCGAAAGAGCTGTAGGAAGGAAACAACAAGCCTATAAGTACTGGCAGCAAAATCAGACCGCTGAAAATCGCAATTATTTTATCGAAGCAAGAAACGAGTGCAAGCGTGTGATCGACGAAACTAAGGACAAACACAATCAAAGGATCAGGAATAAACTTTTGCAATGCCCCAGTGGTTCCAGGAATTTCTTGTTGGTAGCAAAGGCAGTAAGTAACAACGTTACAAAAACGTCTCTCCCACCTTTGACGGACGAAGGTGGCATTACGGCGACTACAGCCAAGGAAAAAGCAAACATGCTCGCTAAAATATTTTCATCGCACTCTACCTAAGACGTGCCTCAAGGCAAGACTCTCCCCACTATACCGAACATCAACACTACCATGGCAGAAATCAAGTTTTCTCACCGTGATATTCGCAAAATCCTTAAAGAACTAGATACGCAAAATGCATCAGGACCGGACGGAATACCTGCCATCGTGCTAAAGAACTGCGCCAACGAACTAACAACACCCGTTTTTTCCAGGCTTTTTTCTCTTTCTTACTTAAAAGGGATTTACCCATACTCTTGGAAAGTCGCTCGAGTGCAAACTGTTCCAAAAAAAGGCAAGAAAACCACGCCCTCAAACTATCGCCCAATTGCCTTGCTTCCAATAATCTCCAAAGTCATGGAACGTGTAGTCAACCAGCAACTACTCAAGTACCTCGAGAGCAACAGAATAATCAGCGATAATCAATACGGGTTTCGCAAAGAGATATCGACAGGAGCTATATTGGCTTATGTTACTCATATATGGAGTAGGGCAATTGAAAACTACGGAGAGTCTCGAGCGATTGCGTTGGATATTCCAAAGGCATTCGACAGAGTTTGGCATGACGGACTGCTCTACAAACTGCCGTCCTTGGGACTGCCCGCCTCTCTCTGCAGCTGGCTGGCCAGTTTCCTTAAGAACCGATCCCTACACGTTGCAGTCGATGGACACATCTCGGACACATTCACCATCAACCCGGACGTGCCTCAGGGCGCAATACTTTCACCAACTCTGTTCCTCATCTATATTAATGACCTGCTGATCGAAACGAATAATCCTGTTTACAGTTTTGCAGATGACAGTACCCTTGTCTCCCACTTTAGATCAGAAAAACCCTTACCAGCGACTGAGACTCATCACCGCAGACAGGAGCAGATTACAGCAATTAATCAAGACCTGGGGAAAGTTCAAACTTGGGGCGACCGAAATTTGGTTCAGTTCAATGCAGCAAAGACCCAAGCAGCAACGTTTACTAAGAGGGCCAATACAGCGGGCCCTGACATCATTATGGCAGGATCGACCATTCCTTCATCCTCGTCAATCGGGCTGCTGGGTGTCTCGGTCAACAGCAATATGTCATGGCATGACCATGTTGCTGACATCGCAAAATCAGCCTCCCAGAAGCTTGGTGCGCTATTTCGCAACAAAAAACTCTATACACCGCAGCAGTTGCTCTTGCTGTACAAAGCGCAAATAAGACCGTGCCTAGAATATTGCTCACATATCTGGAGTGCCGCACCAAAGCATACCCTAAAGCTGCTGGATTCCATTCAGAAGAGGGCTGTGCGTCTCGTCGGCGATCCGGAGTTGACCCGGAATCTGGATAGTCTGGAACATCGCAGACATGTGGCCGAGATGTCTCTGTTTTACAGATACTCTCACGGCAGATGTTCCCAGGATTTGGCTCGCATAATCCTGCCCCTGGCAACTCCTGTCAGACAGTCCCGACAGACGGCAGGAGCGCCCCAGTTCGTCGTACAACTAAAAACACCTAGAACATCGCTTTACCAGCACACCTTTGTCTGGCGCACTGCATCACTGTGGAACTCACTTCCAGGACATCTGTTTCCCACTAATTACAACCTACAAATATTCAAGAACCGCACAGACACCGCTCGTCGAGCGCCATAGGATCTCCCTTTAGTGTGTCTGCCACTGCCATAAAAAAAAGATACAGCTTTGCGTGTAAAGCCTTTTGCTCTTACGTAGGAAACACCTTGGAGAGTTCGGACAGAAACCTGATTATGTCGTCTCATGAAATTTCGGAGCCATATTTTACCAGCTTTTTAGAGAACAGATTCTTTAAATTGTTGTAGCTGGTAAGCCATGCATCGCACATCTCTTCGCGAAAAACCAAAAAATTTTTGTTCCATCTGAAGGCAATATGCAACCAGTTTCTGCTCCAATTCTTCCGATAAAATCGACATTCTACCCATTTTGGTTTTAATTACCTCATCAGGAGAAGTTTCTTCATTTCTAACATAACGTTCCAAGGTTGTCTGTGGGACATTGAAGACCCGGGATGCTTTATAGCTACCCATTTCTTTATTTCGCATAGCTTGTACCGCCGGCGCCGCCTTCATTTGAACAGGGTCCCATGTCTTTCGTTTTGGCATCCACAAATAAAAAAAAGGCATACTTAGTTGCAATAAGTTACTAGGTGCCAAATGAGCTCCTAATATGGGTTAATGAACAAAATTGAAACATTTGAAAAAACTGAAAGAAATGAAATTGTTTGCATGAACTATAGCCAAAAATATGTTAGGTATAAACTAGAAGATCCATATAAATTGCATTCGAAGAATACGTAACTTATTTAAAGTATAGCGTTTGCAAACAGCCACAGAATAACAATTAGCATTTTAAAACTAATTCATAGTATATCTGGCAGGCGATTTTTAGATTATATAAAATTACGGAAATTATACAAATATTACATTGTACGGATTAATCCAGCATATATAACCATAACTAAAAATTTCCCGGGATAAGTTCTTTTTAGCGTAGTTTTAATCATCCCCTGATGATGCTACCATGGTTAATGAAATGTGCGTCGAGTGCACAAATTGTAATAAACTAACTGCTAAAATAATTAATAATACTTTATCTAATCTAATCCTGACTTAATTTGAAATTCAAATAATGCTCGAGTAAAAAATCCCATTTAAAAACTATTACAAGTAGTCATAAAGTAAACACCATTAGAAAGCGGGTCTAATATACCTTGAATACCTTTTTCCTCTATTCATAACCTTAATAGCATTAAAGTGTGTCAAGGTTTTTTCGAGTCCTTGCACCACTAACCTCTACTTTAGTGGCGTGCACAACGTGTAAATGCACGATAGGGCATTGATTTTTCATTCTGGATATTTAAATTTTTAAGCGCGGCCTTTTATTTTGTCTAGAAGGTCGGCTAATGCAGAAAAAAAAACGAAATAAAAGTTTAATTGCTAAAAGAGTGAGGATTATTATTATTTGTTGGAGCGGTCTACATTTTTAGCGCATTATGTCGAGTGTGGAGATCTATCTATTTGTCAGAAAAGGCTTTGATGGCTATTTTCTAAATGTATTGTTTGCCACGAACCTTATTAGACTTTAATAGTCTATGCAAAAATGATGATTAATTTATATTATAAATGTTTTTTGAACCAAAGAACTTTGGAACCTGGTTACTACAAAATGCTGAGTAGATGCTATAACCGCGTACCTAGTTGTATTGTCTTAAAACGACATAACTTTCATACATACAGCGTACAGGTTTGCCGTCTCTAAAATTTGAAAGAGGTGCCTCAGTTGTTCCTATTTATCAAAGCTGTCTTTTTCTTAATTTTGGTTGATTAAAAAATGTCAATTTTCGGGCGTTCACACGGTCATCATCATGTAAAATTAAAATTGTCTGAAGAAAAAACTTCTAGCTCGATCGTAATTGCCGAATTATTTTAGTAGAACGAATTACTCAAAATAAAAAGGAAATGCCCAGGATATAGATATCAATGTTTCCGGGGAGAATCATAAAACCATTGTCTTTATAAGAAAAGTCGTTCAACGGGGCCTGTGGAGAGGTGCTGCCCCCAGTGGCTGGCACCAAAAACAGTTTGAATGAATGAAAACTCATGCAATGTTTACCCTACTTACGAAAAGGAAGGGGTAGAAAGGGGAATACAAAATTATATTCGCCGAGCCGTAGATTTCCAAGAAATGATCTTCAGCCAAAGCTAAGTGGCTAGAACAGGTTTTATCAGTTTAATTTTTACACAGAATGAAATTTCCAATACGTGCTTCCCCAATCTTGACTTTTCGATTGAATTTATTTTAGTGTTTGGGAAAATGGTTTTTAGCATTTTTAACACATTGATTTTTGTGATCAATTTCTTTACTAGTTTCTATTATTCATATAATTGAATTGGTGCAGTAGTCGAAGAAAATAGATTTGCATATGCCATTAAAAAATGGGAAAATAATAAACAATAATAAAATCCTATTTGCTAAATGTAAAACGTTTTGAATTGATATAAGTAAAATTTTACAATATAAACTGGATATTTTTCACGCATTCAAAATTAGGAACACTAAAACACATTATTAAACTATAAAAAAAATTATATTTATAAAAATTGATTATTAGTTTCCTATTATTAGTCAAAAAGTAAGGTATTACAATTTTTAAACTTACAATGTTTATAGAGAAATATAGATAAAAATTAAATTTAGTTCCAATAGTAGGTAGGTATCGTTATTTTATGTATTTTTTCTTTTTATAGAAAGAAGACAATTAAACATTTTCTGCAATTTTATGCTTTAATTCACCAGAAACATGTATATATATATATATATCAAATTATTGATTAAAAAGTCCCGTTATTTGGAGATTAATAATAAAATTAAATATTTGTATTTTATTAAATTTGTGCAAAAGAGGGGGAGATAAGAAATAAGGGGTTTAAGAACTGAAATCAAAACTCTTACCACTTTGGATAAGTCTTTATTTAATATGAGTTCGACTTCGGCATATATTAATACTAATTTATGTATCGGTACATACAGGGTTGTGATAAATTAAGGAATAAATTCAATATTCAGAGTTGTGATTAATTAATTTAAAAACCCTCGTACACGTCGATTTTATTTTATTGTTGCGCACATTTTAATATAATTTGGAAGTATACAGGGTGACTCACAAACGCGATACAACTGTCAACTTATTTTTTTTTAAATGAAATGCCCCAATTTTTTGGACTGATTTGGACTCTACGAAAAATTCTAGATGTATTAATCAAATCAAATCAAATCATTTATTCACCACCATGTTACAAAGAATAACACAGGTTTCGTCACAATAAGGCTGTAGTAATATTACATTTCAAAGATATAAAACAAAACGTAACAAGAATTAAACTGACAAAAATAGAACAGTGGTTCAGTGACCATCAAATATACGGATACACAAACATTTAAGTTTATAGAAATATCCACACATATATAAAACTATAACGCGCACCGTTAAAGGACATATAGGTGCCTATAAAATAAAATAAAACAAAAAAAAAAACAAAAGAACGCATCTAAAATTGTCACAAACTCCTGTAAGTACATATTATATACGTAATACAATGGCACAATCTGGATGCCGGCGCGACATTTAATTATTCTACATGTTGCAGATAAGCTGTGAATTCCACAATACTATAAAAAGTCTCGGATAAAAGAAGCTTTTTAATTTTTTTCTTAAAGGATTGAGGCGGGTTTATGTTTCTTATGGTCTCAGGCAACATATTGTAGAGTTTGCTGCCACAATATACCGGAGTTTTCTTATAAGCCTCACGATTATGTCTATCTAGATAGATATTATTTCTACTCCGCGTACAGTACCCATGACTAAAACCATTTGTCCGAAAGGAGTGTTTATTTTTATGAATATACAACAATAGCTTAAAAATGTAGATAGACACAACCGTTAACAGATTATGTTTTTTAAATGTATCCCTACAAGTGGTTGTATAGGGTAAGTCGAATAAAAGACGAATTATTCGTTTTTGAATTATAAATACTCTCTGGACTTCAACTGCCTGGCCCCATGTTATTATGTTATAAGCAATTGCTGAGTAACAAAATGCGTAATAAACATTGAGCAGAATATTCTTGTTTCTTAATGAATTTTTTAAAGAACCAATTACATAGTAACTTTGGTTCAATCTGGAGCACACTTTATTTATATGTTCGTTCCACGAGAGGTTGCAATCGACATGAAGCCCAAGAAAATTTATTGAGTTTTGAGGGCGCAATATATATTCCCCAAACTGAAATACAAAGTCGCACGGATTGACTCTCATAGAAGTCACTTCCAAGCAGACAGTTTTAGAGTGATTGATGATTAGTTTGTTACTTCTGCACCACGTGGAGAATTGATCAAGCACCGTTGATGCAGCTTCACAAATGTCTTCCTTGCAGGAACCATGAACGACAATCGAGGTATCGTCAGCATACATAAATACTTGACCCCTTGTGATATATTCTGGAAGATCATTGATGAACATCAGGAAAAGTAGAGGGGCCAACGAACTTCCCTGAGGAGTACCGAGATTTAGATCAAAACCATCAGACAGAGTATTATTAATACTTACAAAGATTTTTCTATTCGTTAAAAATGAACATAGCCAGCTGTTTAAATAACCCCTAATTCCCAATTTTAAAAGCTTTTCACCCACAAAGCCTTTGTCTACAACATCAAACGCTCGCGTTAAATCAAAGGAGAAAATAACAACCTTTTCCCCACGATCCACCTTAGAAGCCACATGTTGAATCAGGTTCGCAGCAGCTGATTCAGTAGACAGCCCAACTCTAAAGCCATGCTGACATCCACTCAAGACACTGTACTTACTCAAGAATACTGTCAATCTATCGCATACTGCCTTCTCAAATATTTTGGAGAATATGCTGAGAATCGAAATAGGCCTGTAATTTTCAACACTCTCTGCATCGCCCTTCTTAAAAATCGGCACAACTTTGGCTTCCTTTAAGCACTCCGGAAATTTGCCATTTCTGATTGACACATTTAACAGCTCAGCCAGTATTGGTGAAATTTCAGTACACATAGCCTTAATCAGTTTAATGGGAACTTCATCGAGTCCAGAAGATTTTTTATTCGGGAGTTCATAAATAATCCGCACTATATCATCTTGGGTTATGTCGTCTATGAAACAAGAGTTAGAGATTGTTCTCCCAGAAACAGTACACGTATCAGATAAATTATCTTCAAAGTATGATCTTACCTTTTCATTCACGGCTGAGGACAAATATTGACCAAAAGCGTTGGCTATATCTTTGGGGTTGCTTAATTTTTTATTCTCATGGTTAATAGAAGTTATATGTTGTTTTGTACATGTCTTGTTTTGAAGTTCATTTACAATATTCCACGTAGTTCTAATTTTGTTATTTGATAACAAGATTTTTTCATTATAATATAGGCTCTTCTCTTCTCTAATCTTAAGTTGGAAGTTTTTTTTTGTCATTTTAAACCTATTGTTTAATTCATCGTCATGGATACGGTGCCTTAACCACCTCAAATTATCCAACTCTTTGTGCAATGTTTGTAAATCTTCAGAGAACTGTAGTTTTTTTTTCTTCGCATTGTTATGTTTTAGTCTTTTGGGAAATGAAGAAGCATTAAAACACCATAAAAAGCAATCATAAAATCGAAGAAACTCCGAATCGGGATCACAAGAATGCACCCTATAGTTAAGATCCGAGAAGAGCTTTTTACATTCATTAATTGCCATCTTGTTTATGGGTCTAAATGTCTGAGTTGATTCTGAATTATTGTCAATATTTGTCGGGTCAGAAATAGAATTCGATACTATTATTAATTGACCATGATGGTCGGAAATACATGGATCAAAATTTTCAACATTTAAAAAATTTGGCTGGTTTGTAACGACATAATCTAATATTGTTGAGGAATTTTTTTCAATTCTTGTAGGCGTATCCACCATTGATTTTAAATTAAAAGATTCAAAAAGGTCTGATAAAATTTTATAATTTGTACCGGCAGCCAGTTTGTCCACATTTAAGTCACCACACAAAATAAGAAAATTAAAATTTGCTGTGGCCCTTCTTAAGATTTCCGCTAAAATGTCTATGCAAACATTAAAGCTACCAGAGGGCGGTCTATATACATTAACAATACAGAGATCTTCAATGCTAACAGCTGAGCACTCCAATGTCATTTCAACAGAAAAATTAGTTAGGTAAGTAACCGGGAATGCATTTACAGAAATCTCATTGTCAATGTAAATTGCAGATCCGCCATGTTTATGCGCACTACGTGCAAAATGACTTTTTAGGGAAAAGTTTCGTATATTAGTGTTAAGTATTTTTTCATCACTAAGCCAGTGCTCGTTAAGGCACAAGACGTTAATGCTATGCTTATTACATAAAAAATCAATCAAATTTATTTTATTAGACAAACATTGAACATTGATATGAAATACACTAAGACACTGTGTATTAGTCAAATTAACTACGTGATTATTTACCGATAAATGGGAGTCTATATTAAAGTTTTTATTAGAGCCTAAGTTTGTTCTGTGAAACTTAGTTGTGAAAGTCTTGGGTATAAAAAATTAGGTTCTTTGAAAGTGATACAGTCATTGGTTTTATGAACGTCATTGTCAAATTGCAGAGACAAATCCTGGCTTCGATTAAAGTTATTTAGACTAGATTCTCCTACCTTGGTTCTCTCCCTATTTATTACATCTGTATCACTATTTGTTACGTTTGCATCACTAATCTCATTTTCCCGAATCACACAGTAATCAGCGTCTGAAGTAGTTTCCACTATAGAGTTCACAAAAATTAAATTTTTAGTGCAGCGATACTGTATCAAGCTAATAATTTCATCACATATACGGTTTTTAGGGAGGATATTACCGTTACTGTCACTAAGATTTAAGAAGTTTAATTTATTTGGAATTAAATTATTTATTCTTAAAACAAATTGGCTTAATCTAACGTTAAATTTTTGAATGTATTTACTCATTTTATTATGTTTTAAATACGGCACAGATGCAATAATAATGTTGGTATGGCAGCATTTTTTCACTGTGTCACTAATATGCCTAAACAATGGATATTTATTCGAATACTTAAAGTCATTTGTTCCAGCCATAATTATTAGGTAATCGTTGTTTGAAAGACTTCTTGTTAAGACCTCAGCACTTTGAACTACCTGGTGTAAAGAGGCATGAGGCTTGGTAAAACCTTCCACTATCAAACTTTCACTCTTTGGTCTTGATCCCAAAATACTACCCAAGTTTTTTGCCCATTGATCACCCAAAATTAATATTTTTTTAACTGATCCTTCACCGGAATTTGGAAATATTTTTGGAGATATTTTTTGTTGGTTGCAGCTAATTGATTGTAAATGAGAGTTAGATGCTGCTTCACGAATTGGCATATGCGACACTGATTCAGACACAGTTTGCGTGCAGCTATCTACCTTTTGGCAAGAAACCGGGAATGTTTTTTCCACGCAATTATCTGTTGTCGTTTCGAGAGATCGAAAATCCTCAGTCATCAATGATACACTCCTGATAGTCACTGCCTTACTTTGTGTAGCTGCATCCGCAGTCTCTTTCTTTTCCACGTGGATTAACTTGTTAAGCTCTTTCAATTTCTTGTTCAACTCTTTAATAACATCATCTTTCACGTTTATGAGTCTATTCAGTTCCTCTTCGTTTTTTGTGGCTTCCTCTATCATTAATCTATTTACGCCTATAAGCTTCTCTATATGCTTGGATTTATCCAAATTATCCTCTGTAATTTCTCCTAGAGTTTTCTCAAGTAAATCCATTTCATTGTTGCTTACATCATATTTCTGTTCGCAACAGTTGATTAGATTGTCTCTTATTTGTTTCAATTTAAATTTATGTAGGCAAGACTTATGAAAAACAGAGTGGCAGTTAACACATATAAAACTTACAAAATTTTTATTTTTACAGCAAGCATATGTAACAGTGGGTGCCATTATTCACCAAATTCCGAAGAAAAGAAAATTGAAGAATAACAAAACAATAACGAAAGTTGAGTACGGCCCTGTGTCTGTATAATTTTAGATAAACATCAGTTCAGGTATATATTCCCAATGTAAACAAACCGATGAGCATTGAAATCACTTTGCACAAAAAATATTTAAGATAATTTTAATAGAGAAACCGTTAAGATTTATTATGGCACATTTTCGAGTTTTTCTCAATGAACACAAAGTGTAACAGAGATACAGACAACACAGTTAGAAGCGTCACTTTTTTATGAACACAACGATACCAATTACGCGTATTAATATTTGACTTTTACACTCAAGAAAGTCGACTTTTAACGGACTTTAAAGGATCCTTCAGCAGTTTATTGGTTTATCATTCATAACATAACCTATAAGTAAAATTTATAGTTTTCGAGATATTAACAAACACATATTCAAAGTTTTCCCTTTTTAAAGAAATGTAAAATCTAATGATTTAATGTAGTTCATCAAACGTGTTGCACTTTTCTGTCTTAAGCCTTTTGCGATTTAGAACTTGACATTTAAAATTTTCAATATTATCTAACAACTGAAGAATAGCAAATGATAATTTATTAATAATTGAGAATGTAACAACATCATACATAACTTAGTCAATACATTACTATTTAAGTAAGTGCTGAAAATGGCTACCAGTTACAGCCCTGTAGTGCCATAGACAATCGAAAAATTCCTGTTGCACATTACTAACTACATATGGAGAAATATTTCTTATAACACTTCGAATTCGGTCTTTCAGGATTTCGATACTGTCCGGCTTATTTTTGTATATCATGTTCTTAACATAATTCCAAAGGAAAAAGTCTAGCGGATTTAAGTCCGGAGACCTCGGTGGCCACTCTATAAGTCACTGTTGATACTTTACATCCGCCGCATAATGAGGGGGTGCCCCATCCTGCTGATACCATAATAATTCACATGGGAGAACAGGATCTATTGCATTGGGATATATGGTAGCCAATGCAAGATTGTTTAATACCTGCATTGGCTACCCTATATATTAATGCAATAGATCCTGTTCTCCCATGTGAATTATTATGGTATCAGAAGGATGGGGCACCCCCCCATTATGCGGCGGATGTTAGAAGATATTTGAATGACGTCTTTCCGGGCGATGGATAGGGAGGCGTGGTACTATAGAGTGGCCACCGAGGTCTCCGGACTTAAATCCGCTAGACTTTTTCCTTTGGGGTTATGTTAAGAACATGATATACAAAAATAAGCCAGACAGTATCGAAATCCTTAAAGACCGAATTCGAAGTGTTATAAAGAACATTTCTCCATATGTAGCTAGTAATGTACAACAGGAATTTTCCGATCGTCTACAGGACTCTAAATGGTAGCCATTTTCAACACTTACTTAAATGGTTATGTATTGTGTACTAAGTTATGTACGATGTTGTTACATTCTCAATTATTAATAAATTATCATTTGCTATTCTTCAGTTCTTTGATAATATTGAAAAATTTAAATATCAAGTTCTAAATCGCAAAAGGCTTAAGACAGAGAAGTGCAAAACGTTTGATGAACTACATTAAATCATTAGATTTTACATTTCTTTAAAGAGGGAAAACTTTGAATATGCGTTTGTTAATATCTCGAAAACTATCAATTTTACTTATAGGTTATGTTATATGAAATACATCTAGAATTTTTCGTAGAGTTCAAATCAGTCCAAAAAATTGGGGCATTTCATTTAAAAAAATTAAGTTGACAGTTGTATGCTTTTGTGAGTCACCCTGTATACTTCCAAATTATATTAAAATATGCGCAGCAATAAAATAAAATCGACGTGTACGAGAGGTTTTTAATTAAATTATCACAACCCTGAATATTGAATTTATTCCTTAATTTATCACAACCCTGTATAATATCGCTCCAGGCCAACAGCCAATGTTCAAAACTTTCAATCGCTTATAGCTATTATTATCATTATTACATAATTGACAATCAAATTAAAATAATATAAATGTACTCTTCAAAATATATACTATATTTTATTCGCTATAATCAAGTAAATAATAAAATAATTCGGATTTAGGATAGTGAAACAAGCAACTATATTTACTCGAAAATAAAACAATTCAATTGATAAAACACATCAACCTATACAACCCTTAAAACTAAAGAGCAATTATATAAGATAAAAAATAAGCATCGAGAGTAGTGTGCTGTTTCGGGCAACTTCTGGTTTGATTCGTCCCTTGTTTTCAACTGATCATTTCATGTTCACTTGTAGTATTTCCCTTTGAAATGATTCATTTATTTTATCTTAGATGTCAAATTTTTTTCATATCAAAGTTTTGTGTTATTGCCTATCAAACTTGTAAAGTTATACATGTTCTTAAAATAACTTTCTTGTATATTATAAGTTACAATTAATCACCTGTTAAGGAAATTGGAAACCATAATTATTTTTGCTGTTTTTCAATCAGAAGTTGCTAATATAGCTATTGTGATAAACTGATGTATCAAGGGATTAGATCGACTACAACTCCATAAATAAGTACTTATAAATATTACTTAAATATCGAAAAGTAATTGGACTACATTAACGTACATACAACCTAAAAGCATCACCATTTAATAAGAATAATACTAATAAATTAATTGTAATCCGTCGATTAATGTTTTATCTTTATTTAAATATAAGATGATTCACAGATCTCATTTAATAGTATTTAAAAATTTATATATGTATATATATTTAAAATTGTCAAATCATATTCAAAATCAAAATCATGTTTCCTGCCAAACAATATTGGTCAATAAAAGTTACCTTTTAATTTAAAAACTCAATAGAAAAATATTATTTTTTACACTGCGAAAAAATCCTTAATTGTAGTAAATTGGAAAAATACAATTATATAATATAGGTACATTTAAAGTTTTATGTTCCAGTTAAAAAAAACTGCAAACAACTTTTTCAAATACTAAGTAACTAAAAATAACTCTTGGAAAACAGTAATTGAAATGCAGATATATAATGGTATTATATATAAGAACACGACTCCAGTGACTAAGATTCTCAGCTATTCTCCTATTTTCCAATTTTTTTTCTAATATGATCTACATGCTCCATGTAACGAAAAATTAAGCTGAGGATCCAAGACTACCCCTAAATATTTCAGACTAGATGCATTTTCAATTAGGCTATTATCTATCTTAATCCAATAATTATTTTCTAGAAATCTATTACAATTCTGCTTAGAACCAAAAACCATGTACTATGTCTTTTTTACATTTAACCTAAGCCTATTTACACACAACCAGTTATACAGGATGTCAAGTTTTGATTTCATAGTATCTACTACCTGATTAAAATCCTTCCCGCAAACACAGATCAACATATCGTCCGCAAACAAACTTAGAAATGTATCATTTAAAACTCGGTCTAGGTCATTGAGATATAGCACAAACAAAAGGGGGCTCAAAACACTGCCCTGCGGTACCTCTATCTCACTATCAACCGGATTTGAGGACACATTATTCACTCTAGTTACATGGGAGCGATCTTCCATGTCATCAGTGAACCAAATAAGTGCACTGTTTGTAATTCCGTAGGCCTGTAGTTTGTGGATAAGTCTTCTCCTATCGATGGTCCCAAACGCACGCTGAAGATCAATGAAAACGCTCAGGACAACATTTCCATCATGAACATATGAACACCATTTCGAACACACATACTGTAATGCTGACTCGCACGAATGATTTTCTCAAAAACCCAACTGACCTTTAAATAACAATCTGTTTACCTCTAAAAACTGTCGCAGTTGTGCATACCACAATTTCCAGAATTTTGTCCATTACCGATAATAAATTAATGGGTCGATATTCTTCTAGTTTATTTGGTCTAGGCACTTTCGGGATAGGCACAATAACACTGGTTTTAATTTCCTTTGGAACTCTTCCTATTGTAAGGGATGTATTGATCAGGTAAAGTAAAGAGTACCCAAGTACACAAAAAGCAGTCTTTAAAAATTTAACTGCTCAGATTTCTTGAACCACATTTAATGGGAAAATATTTGGCACCAATGAGGAAGACATACTTTATAGGCACAGCGATCATAGAAAGCTTCTCGCCCAGGGGATGTTTCTTTTCAAATTGATGCTCTCTAAATAGACGTTATCTGAAACAAATTAAAATCTAATTTAATTTTGACTTAGTTCGTAAAGAATTTGTTTGTCAAAAACTGAAACACTTAAAAGATATAAATGTGGAACAAACCAAAAAAGTAAATTTAAAGAAATCTAAACGCGCGCGCTTTAAAAGTGCTCTTATGCACTTATATTATAATATGCTATTAATTAAATTTAATATTCATTCCATACATTTGTCATCCTACCTTATACATGCCTATCAATCAATCAATAAACTATTCAAAACTGTTCATAGATACCTAGATGTGCAACATCTGTGTATATGTACAAAATATAAACGTTAGTATTATGAGAAAGCATACTGATGGATATGAAAAAGTATATGTAAAGATTTGCGCTATGCCTATATACATATATATGATTATTATAAAAATGTTCATCGTATTTAATTAAACCTGTTCTGTTTATTAAACTGCTATTGCAATATTATGATTTCCGACAAAAACTACAAAACAAAGGAAGTAGGTACTTTTGTACTTAACTGGAAAAAAACGTAGATAGATAAAGGCAATTTACTCAGCACAACATTAATCATTACAACTCAAACACAAACATTTTACAAAGTAAAGCTTCTTTAAGGTGAACAATGGCGGAAAATATAAAAATAAACAGGATAGGAACACTCGTCCACGCGGCTCCACGTCGCGCCGCCAGGTAACAGCCCTTGGGAATGCACCAATAGAAATGTAGGAACTCCCTCCTTGCAACGTCTCTCGTACGACGCGTAGTAATTTCTTGAAATTCAAGAATGGGCACATTTCAGGCCGGACGCCATCTACCGGTGAGGCCTTTTTTCAGTTCGAGGTTAAATAACTATTCCCTGTATATAAACAATGATAAAACTCATATACAATGATTTAATTCATTATCCTCTGATTTGTTTTATTTACTCTTTATTTTGTTAATATATATTTTTTCATAATTTTTGTTTTAACTTGAGAAAAAGCTTTATTTATCTATTATTCAGAAAATGTTCACAACAGTAAATGTTCCTCTATGTCTAGCAAAGACATATAAAAAAATTAACAGATTTGCGGAATATTAATTTTCTTTCTTATTATTAATATTTTAATCTGGAACTATTTTTCGACGCGTTGTTTGCTACGAGCTTGCTCATTTTCTAATGGTCGTATTCGCGTAGGTGCACACTCGCTCTTCGCTCTCACTGGTCGGCGATATGGCGTGACTGACATTCCGCCGTCTGTTTGTCAACATTTTCTATTCTGTGATTTCGCTTCGTTTGCTTTTGTTTGTTTGTGTATTTCCAATTGCCTTTAATATGAAAATTAATTCAGGAGGATGCTTTCGCCCATATTTTACGGTGCATGGGGTTAGTTTTTGTTGGTCGCGCCCCCGAACCGAGCAGAGGACCAGGCATGAAGTATTCAAACATTTCAACACAAAACGTAACGAGGGATCCTGTACGCTCGATATAAGTATGTTTCAGATTAAAAGAAATAAAAAAAAAAATTTTTTACGCATTTTTCCATTAGAAAACTAATATAGAATACCTAATTTCTAGTTATTTTTTCAGAATTTTTTTTATTTTTGATAGCGCTATTGTTAACTGGACCCGAAACATACTTTAGATTTTTTCATAAAACAAATATTATTAACAACAATATAAAATATGTGTGCAATATACTAATAATAAATACCAGATAGAAGTTGCCAAGTGGCATATATATGACTTTTTTGGCAATCATTTTTTGAAAAGTAATGCATCAATGGTCACTTTAAATACTTTAAAATAAGACTTCATCATGAAGTAACTCAAAGAACGCAAACGAATACGAAGTACGAACACCAAATTAATTTTATTTCGTAATGAATGGAAATTGTTTTTCCTTTGTTTCTGTATAATATAATTACCATTATTCCCAAGTAAACCGGCACGGCGCGCGGCAGCTAACGACACCCTATATTCAATCTGAAATCAATCCTCTAATCAATTATCAAATAGAAGTAAATTGGTTTTTTCCCTAGCTGTAACTTAAAATTTATTTTTTTAATTATGTGGATAATTCAATTTTAATAAATTATTTTTATGTCCCTTCATTTTAATTTTTGTAATGGCTTCTTATTTCCTGCTTGACAGCAGGCTTATTTCAATGTTACCCCACTTTAAACAGGTGTCTCCTAAAATCGTACGCCTATGGTACGCCGCCGCCGCCGGGAGAAATATGACGCAGGCACGACGTTGTGGCCGTACCGCCCTTCGGCCGCCATCTTCATTATTTGATACATTCCTTTACCCCCTCTTCACGTTAGTATTTCTAATGTTGGTACGTAAACATTTGGTAATTTATGAATGTCCTGCTCTGTCTATTGTTTTTTATGTGTCTGAGTACTAGCCATCATGTTTTAAATATATTCAAACTAACAAAAATTAACTAAAACTCGATCATATCTAACACAAACTAAAGCCACTAAAAAAAATTCCAGAAAGCTCGGCCATTCGACAAAAAGGAAATGCTTCCGGGGTCTATCGCTCTTTATCTTGAAGGGGGGGGGGGGGGGGTTATTCCACGAAGAGGAATTACAGAGAAGTGGCATAATCATATGTAATGAGTGAATCCATTCATTAAATATGGGCGCATTTCGCGACATTCGAGCTTGTTAAACCGGTTTACAGACAAAGATATTTTGATATGATGTGGAATATTGGAAGATAAAACAGATATATTTTTTCAGAATACTCTTTCGACACTAAACTGCTAGCCATTTGCTTTCTCGCGAGGAAAATTCCGCCTAAATTTAAAATTAAATATTATCTTAACCAGACATGAAATCCGTCACCGGTTTTTAATATTTAATAGATTTATCCCTTAGGAAAAAATTTTAATGTTGGATTTTTTTATCAATCAAATTTTTGTATATACAGGGTGTCAAAGATCGATGATTTTAGCCCTAATTTCAAGAGCATGTAACTTGTACATCAATTGAATCACTGGTCCATATCAAATTTTTGATATCTGCTATATTTTAAGAGATACCGAATTGTTTTTTGTGAAGCCTTGCTTTTTTTTCAACTTTTCGGAGGCTAAACCCCATTGTGCACTGTATCCTGCAAACTTATTAAGTGATTATTATACCTTATGAAAAGTTCGTTTATGCTCAGTAAAAAATGGTAACTAAATGTTGTGATGTGCAGTGGCGTACTTATAATTACTTATATGTCTATAGTTTATGAGTGAATATCTCACAATTTTTCACGATTGTTTTGTATTGGAATGTACTCGCCCCTACATTAAGCAAGTTTTGCCCTTATATTTTATTTTTTAACATCGCACTACAGATATGTTATACAGTGTGTCTAAAAGATGTAAAAAAAATATAAATTTTTAATTTCATTTTTGAAAAAAAAATATTTATTTCTAACACAACACTATTCATAAAATAAAACTTGTCATGGAAACTTAAAATTAAATATCACTAAATTGGTGTGTGTTATTTTGATGGAATTAATACTTTGCAGGCCCTTCTCCTACATTAACGACCGCTCGACATATCTGTGGTGGCATACTGGCCACAGGTACCGAACATTAACTATATGATAAGAAGGTTCACTTTCTGCGACGGCCGGCACGTCAACGGCATGTGTCCACCGATCTCCATATATGGATAAGCACAAAGCGATCCAAATCATACTGATTCATGCGCCTTCAGATGTAAACAAAAGAAGGTAATTCTGAGACTGCGCAGTTTCAATTAGCAGGTTATCGATCGATTCCACGTGCTTCATCACCGCATGGCCGCGAATAAGCGACAGGTCCGGATTTTAAGAATTTGGAAAAAAAATTTTGCCGTTGTATATATTACCAAAAATTTAAAAGCAAGTTGTTAGATGATATATTTAACACAAAAATTGCAAGCCATTGGTTTTTAAAAGAAATAGAATAGACCAACCGATAAAATATACAACTTTTGCTATTTTTCCCGAATCTTGCTTTGTTTTGGAGACAAAAAAAAAATAAAAACTATTTCTTTCCTAGTCTCTGGGCGACACAAAAACCAATTAAAAAATATAAAAATATGACAGTAAGTATATAATTATGTTTAAGAAATAAACCATTGATAGGTATGCAAAAAAAATACTACCAAATATTTTGGTACCTACCTAATTTTTACATTCTTTATAAGTGGCATGCATTTTTTTAGTTTAAAATATTAACTAGTTTGCCCAAAATGATTTTATGACCAAGAAAATTTGAATGATTTATGCTGTAAAATCTGGTGTAACACAGGCGCAGCACTGAAACTTGTAAATTTTCAAATATGCATATTTTTTAAAATCATCCTTTTGATTCAAAAATATTAAAAAATGGAAGCACCTCCTAATAAAACCCTTTTTATATGCGTTTGCCTTAAATTTTACTTTCTCTTTAAGTTAGTCTTGAATAGGTACTACTTTTAAAAGAGATTTGTATTGTTAAAGTATTTTGCATTCACACATTAGGCAAGAAATACACCTTTTTTTAGTTTTTTAAAATATGAATTTTTGTTGCATTGAATAGCTAAAATAACTTTGGGGCAAATAAAGGTTTATTAAGACAAAACATCATGATATAAACGTTTTATTTACATTAACTTACATTAGGTAGTAGTAGTAGTCTATTTGGAAAAAGCCCATAATACAAAATATGTAGGTAGTATGTACCAAGATACAAAATTCTTAAGACTATACACATGTCTAAATGCTCATGAAAACCTTAACACATTTAAGAGTAATTAGGAGGATTCCTGAGAAATTAAACTGATTATTTTTTATTACAACAGTGAAAAAAAATCGATAAGTATTTTTTTTATTTCCACTAAATATGAATATTACGAGAGCTATGCCAGTTTTTAGTTTTGTATATATAGATATACTATGCATGGTGTGACGTAATAATTCATCTGTATTGTGACGTCATAAGCACATTTCAAGGCGTATCTGCCTCATTTTTCGCCTTATGAAAAAAAGAAAAAACACGTGTCCACTTAGTTTTCATGGGCTACCGAAAAACTCCCTCATTGTTCCGTATACCTGTTTCTGCTATTTTAATAGATTTTTTTTTTATATTTTACAGACTGTTCTATAGGTTCAACATAGAAATAATCCGTGGGGGAAGCTTTAACATTTTTTTCCAATTTTTACTCCCTTCTTTTATTTTTTCTTTACCTTTATAGATAGAAAAGACATACAAATTATACTTTACGTCACTCACTACAATTTTCTGTCCTAAATTTTTAAAAGAAGGGGGTAAATATTGGAAAAAAAATTAAAGCTCCCCCCACGGATCATTTCTATATTATTGAACCCATATATGTAGTATGTAGAACAATTTTTAAAAATCTTTTAAAATAGCAGAAACAAGTATGGGGAACAATTACCCATTTAAGGATCTAAAAAAAAACTGTTTAGAACATCAAAGCTCCTCAACAAAGTAAATTAAAATCCATCCTACCTATAAGAAGACTCTTTTAATACAAAATGATAAAACTGAATAAACTCACTGCTATTTATGCATCGTGACAGTAAATAAACTCTTTTTAAGATATTATTCCCATATTTTGTATGTAATGCTGCAGTTATCCTTAAAAGAAAATGATACTTACTTAAAATAAGAAATCCCTGGTATTCTACCCTTATTTTGGCAACATCAAATCAAACACCGTTGAGTATTTTCTTTGACCTTGGCAGTTGACGCCATTGTCTTTTAAGGTCTTTTGTCTTTAAATCATATTCCTAACGTCTACACCAACTTATACACTAATAACGAATTATTATAATAATAAACTAAACTAGATGTCCAGGAGTAAATTAGTTATTTTCAACGAAAACGATAATATAAACCACTCAGACGCACGTACGTACTTCAATAAGTGAACGAAACGAAACGCCGAAACCCATTACGGCAAACACAGAAAAAAGAATTATTTCAAGCGCAAGCAACAAGCAAGGTCAGAGAAATTTAATATTTTTAATTACCGAACTGTAAAAGCTTTATGAGCTGATTTCGTTCCGTCGCTTCTCGGTGTTTGTGCGCATGAGTAAAATTATCCTATTTTCAGTTCTGTCCGACGCAGAACTCGATTTTTTTCTCCATGATTGGTACGATTTTTCGACGCTTGCAGACGGTTTGTGCTTATCCATATATGGAGATCGGTGCATGTGTCTCATTCCTCGCGCCAAAACTAGCAGGATATTGGCAGGCAACCTTTACTATGGCGCCGGGCGAGAGTCCACCAACCGTTACCAAGCAAAAACTTGAAAAAACAAGGTTATATAAAAAAATCGGTATTTTTTAAAATATATCTTTTAAAATATAGATTAGGTATATTGTATATAAAATTTTTTGACTAAAAAATCACTACATTAGAAACCGGAGGTCGATATCATGTCTGGTTCAGAAAATATTTAGTATTAGGCGATTTTTTTCTTGCTCGAAAGCAAATGCCCAGCAGTTATATGTGTAAAATGAGATATTTGTGGGGTTTGGTTAAAATAAGCATTTAAATAGGTAATATTCCTAGATTTTTTAAAAATTTTGTAAGTATAATATTATGTAGAAGGACATCAAGCCATTATTCATCTTGAACAAGCCACATGCAGATAATAGTTGGCCAACTAATACCCAATAACAGCACGACTTTGCCTTCTGATCAAGTGACTGAATTATTTATATTTCTTTTGTAATGATATTTTATATATTGTCCAACTTGAGAAAACTTATGTTGCATAAACTACATTCCAAATTCAATAATCAAACATAATTTCCTATATTATCATCGTTTCAGATGAATTAAGAATAGTAAAAGATGGAAAATATGGAGCAGAAAATAATGATATTAAAGGTGGCTGGGACGGGATGGTTGGTGAACTTGTGCGAAATGTAAGTAGGTAGTAGGTAGTTACAACTAAATTGCTAGACTTAGATATCATGAAATATTTAATCAAAATATCAAAACCCAAAGAACGATACAAATTATTAAAAGTGATTTTCGGTGTTGGTTTGGCTCACCAAACCTGTATATCGAAAATAAATCAAATTATAGAAAAATGTCACGCAAGCGGCTGCACATATCCGCTGCCGCTTGCCTGAGTGCATATGCGAAAGAGAAATAATATATACAGGGTGTGACATGAATTTTTCCACACGTTAATTTTTTCTCAGTGAAAATAATATATTTGACAAAATAGGAGGACAATTCTTGATATTTTTCTATAATTTCATTTGTTTTCGATATACAGGCTTTTTTTGAAAATGTCGACATTCTATACACATACGTGAAATCTTGTAAATCAGTGAATGAGACAAATATGTACAACTTAATTTATGAACAGTAGTTACGGCAGCAGAAAGAGTAACAGAAATTATGGATACAGGGTGTAGTAACTACTATTAAAATCCAAACTTACTTTTTTTAACACATTTTTGAACAATCGGCGTTTGGAATTATGTCAGATATAAGAAAATCGCAGTATACCAAATTTGATAATAACTTGTAGAACAATTAACTTTTTTTGCTGAAATTGTTTTTCAATTGTATTTAAGCTGTATTATTAGTCTATGTACAGGGTGTTTGCTGTATCTCCATAGGGCAAGACGCAGATACGTTGGTTCTGGAAACACTATAATTTTTTTTTAGTTGTTGTGCTTGAGACTAAAACAAGCAACTTAATTCATATGGCGGATATTCAGGATGGACCATGAAAACAAACCTACGTGTTTCTTTGTTTGCATATTGGAGAATTCTGTTTTGCAGCTTTTTCTCTGTTGATAAACAATTTCGATGGTGCAACTTCGACATTTGATATACTAACCAGCTGTTAAGCCAAAATTACCTTGAATCTTATCAGATTTTGTAGTTAATATTCCTGAGAGCAAAAGAAGGACCTTTAGAACATTACCTATATTTCTTTATTATTCTACAGAATATTCTAGAAAATAGACCTACATTTTTAACACAGCAAAGTTTAAATCTTTTTGATTTTTAGCCCGAGCAGAAGCCACAATGGCTTCTACTCGCGCTAATGAGTCTGAATGCAAACGAAATCTCAAAAATGGTGAACAGTTTGCCAGCCGACAGTTGACAGCCGCCTCGACGCTGATTTTTTTCAGCCGCGCTAAAAAGTTAATCAAAAATGCATCACCAAAATTTACAGAATATCTACTAAGTCAGAAAAGAAGTACAACTAGAATAATAGTTGGACTTCTAACAGGGCACTGTAGGCTCAACAGAAAAACCACTCGTGTAAATTCTGCCAGGAAGAGGAGAGAACAGCAGTACACATGCTTTGCGACTGCAAGGGCTTATCAAAAGTAAAGTTCCTTACCTTGGGAGAAGAAAAGCCAAGAGCTCCCAGATATACGGAGGATCTGAAAACTAACCTATGGCGGCTCATGAAGAAGACTGGGTTGGATAAAGAACTCTAAATATATACGAGTATATTTTTTTGAGGGCAGGCGTAATAGATCTAAAAAGTCGCAGTGCGGAAGTTAATAACCTATAAGCCCCTAAGGTAATATAATCTAAGAATAAGGATAGTTTTTTTAATGTTGCATCAATATGTCGATACCTATATTTTTATTTTGCTTTAAACTGGAAAATAGGCAGTTATTTACTCATTAGTGCTCTCTAACCTTGATAAAAAGTATCGCTCCGTATTTTCGCCTAAGGTTTTAACGCTCTTAACCTAAGCTATACTAAAGCTACCACCACAACTAACTTCAGTTTGTCTTAGGGAACATGACTCTTTTTTTGTAAATGGAAAATAGATTGTCTTACATTCCCAGAAGTTTTACAGTTTGGGGGCTCTTTAACTTACTTTTTCGGTAGGATAGTTTATTTGTATTTACCACCATTAGCTTTTCAATAACTTTAAAAGATAGAAAGTAGGTGAAATTCAAAAAAGTTAAGTAAATTAGTATTTCAATAAAATACTACCAAGAAAATTTTCTCTTTGTTACTTGAGATAAAAATAAATTTTGGAAAATCTCAGCATGGAAATACACGTGAAATAGAGGCCTGAAAAATCCCTATCCCACCTTTCGTCTCCTTGCAGGCTATATTCAAGTTTTATTGGATTTATTTTTACACCAACACACTATTCGTATATCAAATCTATGGTCAATATCTCAATTCGTTCCAGAGTTGAAGCAATTTTCTTTGTCACCGATTATTTTTAGACAAGTAGTTTATAATCAGTTTAGCCTTTCCGTATTTTATTTTAACACTTTTGGACCAAAAACTCTCTTAAAATCTTAACAACTTACTAAAAATGGGCAAAACCATTCTTAAAGTTGGCGATTTAAAGCTTAGGCGAGAATAGGGAACCATACTTTTTACGTCTTGTATAATATAAAAATACTGAGCCTCAAAGGAAAGCTTTTAGAACTTGAAAAGCTCGTTAAAATTATTCAACCTGCTTTTAAGTGGCAGCATTTTAATTTTATAGAGATCTGCTACTAAAAGACATTAATAAAAAATGTGGTAAAAACGTCTAGACATATTGATATTATCTTACTAACGTGATATGTCACAACTTCAAGTTTTCTGATCTTTTAGACTTCTTAATTGATCTCCTGTGTAATATAAAACTATCACTTATTTTCGAAAAAGATAATTTAAAAAAAAGTTATATCAAATTAAAAATGAGGTTTAAATAAAGTTTCGTCAATATTTTGCTAAATAGTTTATGTAGGCAAAGAACCAACAATTCTGGTCTGTTTACATGATATATCCGAAATAAGATTAACTTTTGAAATAGTTTGTTTATTTTCTAGTGCAATAAATAAAAATGTAAAATGGATTCCAAGGACCAATGTATCATATGGCATGTTTAAAAAACAAACATAGAGACCAATAATACAGCTAGAGTAGAAATTAAAAAACTATTCCAGCAAATAGGATGATTGTTCTCAAAAATTTTCCTCAAATTGGTATGTTGGGATTATCTTAGCTCTGACATAATTTCAAAGCGCATTGTAGGAAAATATATGGAAAAAAAATCAAATTTGAAATTACGTAATTTCTATTTCTATTGTACTCTAAATTCATGATTTCTGATTGTCTTGTTAACACCACAATTAAAATTATGTGACAAATGTTAGTCTCATATGCTGGGTTTGGTGTTAAAATATGTCGAACTTTAAGAAAAAAAACCTGTATATTGAAAATAAATGAAAATGTCGAAAATCTCCAGAAATTGTGTTTTGTATTTTGTCAAAAATTATTATAGTTTATTAACGATGAGAATTTTCATACATGTGTTTTGAAAAATCTCGGAGTCACATCTTGATATCTTATGTCGTTCTTAAAATTTCGATCTTGAAACCTATATCAAGCACAACAATTTAGTTTGGGTTATCATATATATGGGATAGATCTGCTAACAGTATCTTAACCCTATTGTATCGCTTTTAGGAAGCTGATATGGCTATCGCCCCGATAACTATCACTTCTGAAAGGGAGAGAGTAATAGATTTCAGCAAGCCATTCATGTCCCTCGGGATATCTATTATGATTAAGAAGCCAATGAAACAAAAACCAGGTGTTTTCAGCTTCTTAAATCCCTTGTCACAAGAAATATGGGTAAGAATATGCATGTAGATAAGTACACATAAATTTGCATCATTTTATTAAAATTCAATATATAAAGAATAAGGAAAATATATTAAAAATGCCAATAAATCTAAATAATAAAAAAATGTGTTTCAGGTAAAACAGTTAAGTAAATCAAATACATTTGTGTTTCTGTATCTGTTTGTACTCAACATATGTTATAATATGTCATACATCATTAAAGTGAGGAACACATACATTTATGCGAAATCTGAAGAAATTTCGGAAAACCCTCGGGCATGTCTAATTTTAGCTTTTGTTGCGCATCTTATGGGCGAACTTACTCATATCAGTACATGACACTTGTACCAACGTCATGTCATCGATATATTTTTTAAGAAGATAACCTGCTTACTATCTCTAATTTTGGTTCTTCCTCAAAAGCTTAATTCAACCACCGAGTTCACAGTATAAATTAATAAAATTTGAAAGCTATGTTTTCAATTATTTATGTAGCTATGCATTATCTGAGTTCCTTTTATTATGATTATTTTATAAATTCTGATATTATGATAAAAATTCAATATCGCCACAGATCTATATAGCTACGCAACAGATGCCTACTCTAGTATTAAAAGTGTCGCTCGCCAATAATGCAATAAACTTAAATATTTTCCTATTTAGATGTGTTTTGCCCAGCCGTGTTGCCAAGTCGCGAACTGTATTTGCCTTTCATATCACATTATGGTATTGGTATTAATCATTATCTTGGCAATCGTATGTTATATTATGTCAAATTGAAGTTCGTTATCAGATTCAGTGATTGGTATTTGCTTGAACATGGGCTAAAACTCACCTTAAATATCGGTGTAAAAGGTCATTACAAATTTTGTTAACTTATACTGTAATATCTCTTATTTGTATTAAGTAATAATATTATCACGCAGGTTTTTGTTTCGAAGATCAAAGGAATTTTTGAAATGTTTATCGACATGTCAAAGTACCATTTAATTTTGTTTTGAACTCTACTATCAATATTATAAATTTAAAAATTGTATTTTTCTAAAAAAATATGTTCGTGCTAATTTGATACATAAATATTAATAATAAAACTAGATGATTTGAGCGGGTCAAAAAGTCAGCCGGAATATTGTTCGACGTGATAGCTAGGCAACACCGACCCGTTCCTGGACGACTGGTTCACCCGCTCGCGAAAGCCGGAGAACATTTTTGGCCCTGCGTAAAAAGCATTGGAAGAGGTATCTGTTGCGTTGTTGCGTAGCTATATAGATCTGTGATATCGCCATTTTTGTGACATTAGCAAGTAAATTGGACTCTCTAAGATATAATTTTAATTGCAACGAATACTTAAGAATTGCATCTTTAGAAATTCAAGACTATATGATTATATTCATACGAGCTTATTAATAAAATAAAGCATCTAAAAATTCCAAAAAAATTCTAAACTATTATATTTTGAGGTAAAAAATTTGTTTCCCAGTGTTCCACCTAATGAGGTAATAGATTTGAATAACACACTCTTAACAAGAAATAAAGTTAATGCAATCATAAAACAAGATATCTTAGATTCTCTTTCTGTTTGCTTGGATCAAAACTATTTCGAATTTAATAATAAATAATAATTATTATGTTTCCGATGAGGGTCTCACAATGGGAAATCCTTTGAGTCCGGTATTGACTGAAATATTTATCCTATATTGGTATCGATATGTAGACGATTTATTATATCATGCTTTTCAGGCACTGATAGACAATTAGACCTATTTCTTTCATTCTTCAATAATCTACACTCAGAAATCAAACTTACCGTCGAATTAGAAGGTAACAAATCGATTACTTTTTAGATCTAACCATTACCAACAAAAATTATATTCATGAATTTTCAATTTTCCGTAAACCCTCACACACAGATACAGTTATTAATAATAAATCTAATTATTCATATTCTTATAAAACGGCAGCTTTTAATTCATTTGTACACAGACTTTTAAATGTTCGATTATCACAAGAAAATTATAGAAAAGAACTTAATATGATTAAACAGGTTGCAGTTAATAATGGATACAGTGCTAGTATAACAGATAATTTAGTTAAGAAAAAATCTTATAAAATGGCAATAAAGTTAGTCTATCCAACAACCGATAATACACCTGACCAAAAATTTTAATCTATTACATATACAGGCTCGATTTCCAACCGTATTTCCAAAACCCTCTACAAAAATAAAATAAGTACTGTTTTTAGAACCAATAATAATTTAGGCAAATTTATTAAAAATACCAAATCCAAACCAAATAAACTTTTCAAATCAAGAGTTTATTTACTAGAGTGTGGTTCTTGCCCAGAAGTGTACATAGGACAAACAGGTAGATCTTTCAAGACAAGAATTAAAGAACATGAATCTAGTTTCCAAAAAAACAATAACAACTCGCATTAAGCTTTCATTTAATTTCAGAAAAACACAAATTTTCCAAAGATTTTAAAATATTAAATATAGAGAACAAATCCAAAAAATTAAATTATTTCGACAGCATGGAGATTAATAAAAAGAAAAAGTCAGGATTATTATTGAATGAGCAATTAGACACTAATTATTACCCATTAATGAACAACCTAAACTAATATTAGTTGGAATTTCCACACCTTTAGGTTTATGGTCTCCTTTCTGTTACCCACTTAGGATATTTTACTCTATTTTTGCACATTTGTAGTTAGTCTGTGTGACAGACACCGTGTACCAAAGCATACGTCACGGTTTTGTTATAGTAAATTGTGGAAATTTATAACTTTTATGTTTTCCATTAAAATTTTGCAAAGATTTTTAAGTATTAGCTAAATCAGTTGATATAAAATAATTTCTTTAAATACAAGAATTGACGTCCTTCTTGTGCGTGATAGTACCGCCAACCTGTCGTAAATTTTCGTAGAACATTAATTTATTGTCACATCATAAACTGAAATTAAAAAAATAATTTTCAAATTTCTGTTGCTGTACTAGTTTTATCAATATGAGCAAAAATATGAACAACTAAATATGGTATTTCATTTAAAGAAAAATATCGACAGGTGTGACTTTAACCACACACCCTATTATATGGGTTGATAAGAACTATTAAGAAAATATTCCAACATTCATTATCAACATCTATGATCACGTGTTGCACAATGAGCATTTTGTAATTTCTAAGACCAAAATATATAAAGCAAACATTTTGTAATAGTACAGAATAGTATATTTCCGGCAGAAAGTTCCAATTTTCCGCACGGGATTGCAGTTGGACGTATAACGTGTACACGGAGTTAGGCCAAGCAATCAACTGCTGAGAAGACACTTTCAAGAAGAGTTAGGGACACTATTTACTTTTTGAGCGTGTGGAAAACGGAAAAGAAAACGATATAATTAATGCATATTATTTTTTATTAAAATAGTGAGAAACTGCAACAACTGTCGACAACAACATCACGATTACAAAGACAAGAGATTCGCTTAAATTTGATATATATTTTTCTGAGGGGGTGAGTTGTCTCAATTATTAATTATATTTTTGGGCGCCAGAGTTCCTAGAGACAATGCAAACTGAGTATAAACACTTAAAGATCAATAACCATAAACATAAAAATATCAAAAATTTGCCCTTATAATTCGTGTCTCACACGATAATAATAATATATTAATTTTATAATTAATTTACAAATATGAGTGGTGAAATTTCAAAAATTGAAACCTATATAATCAGATGTAAATATAACTTATGAAATTGTTTGAAATATAGTTTTTTTTAGTAAATTGACTAGCAATGAGAATGAAAATGAAAAGAAAAAAAATAATAAAAGAATTAGACGAATTCACTGGTCTTTACAAACAACCTATCTTCTGATTGGCTAATAC
>MU182301.1:47249-59745 GCA_016904865.1 Pissodes strobi
CTGTAACCGCTTCTGCCTATGCCCAAATTTGAATGAGTTGGGGTGATCTAGGACTTACTGGTTATCCTAGTATCGGCGACGTGGACGAACCCTTGCTAATTCCTTCTTCCGCCATCGCAGTTTACATGCAAAAAAAATAATGACCTAATCTTAGACCAATGTATATCGCTAATTAAAACATTATTCAGGTAAATATCCTGTGGGCCTCAGTTAGACTATTACAGACGACGAAGTATTCAACAATTTGAAAATTTATTGGTTAAAGCAACAATACTCAAAAACTTAAATTACAATTTTAAGTTGAGCAAAAATTACAAGTAACTACTGTTAAGCAAAAATTATAAATAACTACTGTTAAGCAAAAATTATAAATAACTACTCTTACTCAAGATATACTTTTTCTTTACTTTGAGATATAAAATTCAAAAGAAAATGATGGAACTACGTTCCAAACAGTTGCTCTCGGCAAATCTAAATAAAAGATAACTTGAATTTAATGATGAACAGAAAAATAGAGGTGCAACCTCTCTATAAACGAGTCTTATAACTCCAAATAAGTAATTCTAATGCATTTTTTATATGGCCCTTGGCACATATACGATAACTGAGCGTAATTACACCTCAATTAATTAAAGACAAAGATAAGGTACTCACTATCTCGCATTGAGATAGAGATTTAGATAAAAGATAAGGACAAAAAAACAGGTAAATTTACACATGTGAGATTAACCTCTCATAGATGCAAATCAATCTCGATACATCAGTGTTATGACGAGACAGGGCAAGTGCTAATAATTATATGCTTGATATTACAATTAAAGTGAAATTTTAATGAAATAAGCCTGAAAAGAAGGAATAATAAACTAATAATAATATGAAACTGACTAATGAGAGACGAAATTATTCACCAATAAATCGGTATTTTTCCGAACGGTCACTACAAAATTAAGACTATTGAAGATATAAGTTAATTGAAAATGTAATATAAAAATGCTAAATTCATGTTTTAGCCAGATACGATTAAGCGAATCAGAAACAATTATTAATTATGTATTTAAAACATGACAAATTAGTGAAATATATTGCAAGATGAATGAAATATTTCAAGATTAAATATCAGCACTTACCCAGTCAAGCGTCGCCACCAAGATAATGCTTTCAAAATTCAAGACGTTCTACAAATTATGATTTTCGATGATTTAATTGGATAGTTTATATCACGTGACTACCACTATAGGGCACACGGCCGGCGACAAACCGAAGAAAAACTCAATATATACGAAATATAGTAATCTATAGTAGATTAAATTAATAAATTGTGGGTGTTAAATAGCGTACTACACTTTCCAATTACCAATTATATGAATAGATGTCACTACTCAGTATAGAAATCTACAGTGACACGAATCCGCAAACTGTAGATATAAACCAGCGTACCTGTGCTTCTTAAATAATTAGTTGCACGAAATAGACCCATTCACGAATAGATGTCACCGGCGATTCATATACCAAACATCGAAAATCATTGGTAACTAGACTGAATTTAGTGGAGCGGAGTAAACTTATATTCCGTTCCAAAGTTCCCACCTGGACATAAGTAAAAGCTGCAATAAAATATATAAGAGAGGAACAATAACGTCAGATGGTTAGGTTTCCAAATTGATGGTCCATATTTTTAATTGTATGCGAAGCGGAAGGATTGGGGGTCACTCATCAGATACTAAGCCGTAGAAGTCCACAAACTGCGGATAATAGCTACCCATACACCAGTGTTTATTACCGACATTCATTCTTCTAGTTCTTTCCTTTCAAAATATTAAAGGAATAATAAAACTTTGATGCCCCCTAACACAAATAATTTTCGTGCAATCTTTCCTCTCAATTTTTCCCTTTGTTCAGTCGACTCAAATTTTACAAGATAAATAATCTGCTTAGAGGCCACTAACGTAAAAATCATATTCTCCAGTTATTTCTATCCAAAGCGTCTGTGAATGGAAACAGTGTTGAATAGTGGACAAATTAATCTTCTGGGAGGATATTGTTCCTCTCAATTATTACTCATTAACTGGCGTTCTTCCCTGCGAGATTCGACATTCCCATGGGAAAGAACGCTGGTGTATGGGCATCAATCTTGTCGGGCTTGAACGTCGGTATATCGTGACAAGAAAGGATCTATCATCTTATTACTCATTAACCGGCGTTCTTTCCCGCGAGATTCTAGCAAAATGTGTAACTAATTCCATCCGAACACCATTCTCTTTAGAAGACCTAGCAGACATTTTTACGTCACCAATAAGAGTAGTCATCGTTTTCGAAGATCTGCTTTTTGTCTAATACAGTGGGAGATTGTAATATGGCTAGAGCCGGCTCCACACGACTTGGGCATTGCAAACTTGGTAAATGAGATCCCAACGTTGGCCAATTGGAATATTAATGAAGTGAACGCCTGAACACGATATTGTCACATTAAGTATTGACAGAATTAAATACCGTGGTATTGGCATATTCAGAAGTAGCGAACTATAGCCAACGTTCGTAGTCTAGGAACTCAGTTTAGTTTTATGGGCACTGCAGATACGAGTACAGTAAATAGTAGAGGGGGGTTTTATTCATTTATATCACGCAAACGGAGATCTTGAATGTTATCTGTATATATACGTTTTTTGGACATGTAGCTCAAGAAATGTGTTGCAGGTACGGTGACTGACAAATTTAAAAAGACCGCCTGGCAAGTTGATTTTTTTTTGCAGAATGTCAGCGATAAATTTTTAGTTTTTGATTAATTAAATAGGGCCGATATTCGCAAATATGAGACTATCTATTTCAACTAAAGGAAATTTACCAGTAAATTTTTGGTAACTGAAGATTGTTGATTGAGTTAAACTACCCAAAATGTGTGGATGGAACAACTAATGTATCAATACATCGGGGTAAACGCTGGCCGTACTTTTTGATCTGAGCTCTATTTACTGCCATTAGAGTAAACATGACTATCTCCAGTTATTGCAAATATGGGTAATAAACCAGTCGTACAAGTAACATATGAGTAAGTGCCCAGCTTAGCCATATCATGTGAAGCATGCTTTACTGGGATCTAGAGATAAAGTTATAATATAATTCCTCATTCCGAAAAGTTTCTTTTGTAGTAGTCAGCTGGAAGCTTATCATTGTGCTTTTGAACGAAATACTAATTTTTCTCAATAAATACTCAAGGCGATTGCAATCACCGCAATCATCTTGGCTTTCATACCAAAAGATATATCACAAAGTAGTTCACAGCTTGACATTATTCCTCCATAAATTTGATAAAGCTTCAAAGAGGTTATCATTTGCATGATCTTTTAATACAAGTTTTGTTGATGCCTCTTTGAAGGCCATCAGCTTCATGCAATCTGGAGACTTTATGATGTAAAATAAACACATTTACTAGGGACACAATTGACTTTGGCAGCTACCTTCTTAGTAAAATTACCAAGAGATGCATATATCGAAGTTTAATATTTCATCCTCATTTCTGTTCTTTATGTATCTGGTATTTTAATCCTTTAAAATTTTTGTTGCAGATAAGCGTTCTGTTTGCTTTCGTCGGAGTCAGCATAGTTCTATTTATAGTATCCAGATTTTCTCCATATGAATGGAGGATACTTCATCATACAGACGAATCCATACGACATCCTCCACATTTACATACGAATAGTGGAGGAACCATGGCAAATGACTTTAGTCTCTTGAATTCATTGTGGTTCTCTTTGGCTGCTTTTATGCAACAAGGTAATTACTTTTGATATAATATGAAATAAAATATACATAGTTATGGGACGGTATTATTTTTCATGACAGATTTTTTGTCTAACTGAATAAAGAATTTACTAGTTTCTTTATGCTGTTGGATTGCTAATTTAACGATTGAATTAGCTTTTTCGTTTCCTTTAATACCATAATAGTGTTGTGATTCTTTGAAAACTCATTACGTATTGGGTTTCTTTGAAAGCACATTAAAACACACAAAATACATTTTGGATTGATCTTAAACAGCGGGCTTTAATTTTATTACAAGTTTGTTCGAGTGGCGAAAAATACAACATATTTTATCTAATCTTCAAGCTCGCGCAAAATCTTGAGATTTTGTTGCCCCATCGTGGTCCATAACGATTTGTCGGCGCCTTTTGACAGTTTTTTTTATCAATGTTATTGTCTCACGAATCTGCCATTTATTTCTACTTTTATAAATGTTATAGTTATTACTAAAATATTGTTTACTGTTATAAAGTACAATACAATACATTCACTTTTTATTAGAAAAACGCTTTAATTTTATATTGCAAATAACAATTATTGCATATTATTTTTTTCAGGCGGTGATATATCTCCAAGATCAATATCAGGCAGAATAGTTGGAGCGTGCTGGTGGTTTTTCACTTTGATAATAATATCCAGCTACACTGCCAATTTGGCAGCTTTTTTGACTGTCGAAAGGATGGTGGCACCAATAAATTCACCGGAAGATCTTGCTTCCCAAACTGAGGTGGAATATGGAACTTTGTATCATGGAGCAACATGGGATTTCTTCAGGGTATGGAATTATTCATATTGGAAATTAATGTGTGTATATTAAACGAATATATAATCTCATAAATTGGATAATTAAAATCAGCGCTACTATTTTGGAATACCAGAACATCGTTTGCTACGAAGATAATATAGACAACCCAGAATTTTGATTTCTTGTTAGAATAATAAAAACAAATTTAACGATTTGAGTGGAGCTCATCAAACCACCAAGTAAATGAAAATAATTTAATATGATTAAATTCAAAAACAAAATAAAAGATAACCAAAGTATAGACAAATATATAGAAAACCCCAACTAAAAATAAATTTAAATTCAAAATTTTATGCCTAATATTTTGATATTGTTGACAGAGTAATTAATATAAGCCTTAACCTTTAAAATGCTTTCTAACGACTTAAAAATGTTATTCTATAAGACGCCAAGTTGCTCCAAACTTACTACAAGGGTTGGCGCAGTTCTTTAACACTATGGCGGGTATTCCGTCCGGTCCTGATGCTTTTGCGTATCTAGTTCTTTAAGGATTTTTCGAATTTCACCGTGATGAATCTTGACTTCTGCCATGGTAGTGTTGGTGCTCGATATGGTGGGGACCATGTTTGCTTTCTCCTTGGCTATAGTCGACGTAATTTCACGTTCGTCTGTCAAAGGTGGGCGTGGGAGAATCGTTTTTGTAAAGTTATTACTTACTGCCTTTGCTCCCGATCAGAAACTCCTGGAGCCACAGCACTGGGGCATTGCAAAAGTTTATTCCTGATTCTTTGATTATGTTTGTCCCTGGTTTCGTCGATCACACGTTTGCATTCGTGTCGCGCTTCGAGAAAATAACTGCGATTTTAAGCGGTCTGATTTTACTGCCAGTACGTGTAAGCTTCCTGTTGCCTATCTACAGCTTTTTTGCATCTTCTGTCGAACCAGGGCTTTCCTTTTGATGGTAACTTCAGGAAGTTTGGCATGTATGCTTCCATTCCTGAGAAGATTACATGTGTAATCTCTTCTCAGCAGACTGACGGGTCGTCAGTGCCAAAGCAGACGTCGAGCCAAGGAAAATCTAGGTAGAACTCCCTTAGATCGTCCCAGTTGGCAGAATTGTAATGCCAGATTTTTCGAGCCAATGGTAGATCCTTCTGTAGAAGTGGCAATTCACAAACCGTTGCAATAAGTTTGGGGTCGGCAGTACCTAATGGCGGATCAACTGTAATTGTGTACTGGTCAGGATTGGTGGTTAGAAAAACACCCAGGAGGGCGGTGAATTCGTCCCTCTCTGAGATCCGAGTTGGCTCTTCTACAAGTTGAGTAAGTCCGCAGCTGATGGCAAATGCTTCAGCTTCTCTACCTTCGTTGTCGGTATTGTTGTGATGTTTGAGCCAATTGGTGTTGTGGGCATTGAAATGTCCCAGAAATATTATATCTAAATTTGGTTCATCGATCTGTATTGAGTCAAAAGTGGTAGCTGGTGTTGTGAAAACGCTTTGGTATGCCCTGTCGCGCGAAGGGCGATATAAATAGCATATAAACTTGGTTCATCCCTTGGCGGTTTGAGTATTTCCTTGCGGTGCCATGAAAGGTCGCTTCGGACAACAAGGAATATTTCGAATTTATGTCTAAATCGGGTGTAACCAAGATAGGGGTAGTTTACTGTTGTTGTTGTTGCTAGAACATACTTGTGTTTCTGTAAAGGCAAGTATGTGTGGTCTATTTGCTTGTAGATGTTGGTGTACCAAATTTATGATTGTATTTAGGCTTCTTATGATTCAGAAATTATAAATTGGTTCGGTATCTTTGCTCTCTGTGAAATGCTGCATTAGGGGCACCCAGGTCCATCCAGCTCCCGAAGAACCGAATGGCCGGGAAGTTTACCTCCGGGATATTTTGATCCTGAAAGCACCATCATGGTCATATATCCCTACTGTGAAACCCGGAACCACCAGCGCGGAAGTGGAACGTGAATCGGAAAAAACCACTCAGCACTTCCCAGTTCTGGTGGGGTGGTCTTTCACCGGCCGATGCGAGTAGGCGTATGCATCTACCACCTAGGGCCGCTTCCACTGGAAGCATCGGCATCAGACTCATTCATTTGGTGGTGCCTAGTCTGACATGGGGTTTGTTGGGTCACTACCGAGTGATCAGCTTCAGACTTTGTAATTTGGTGTTCTCCACGATGGAGGAGGACGATGAGATTTGATGGGCCACATCCCATGGCAACTAGCAATGGCGAGGGCGTCACTTCCCGTAATCAAACTGCTCTCACCAGTTTGACGTTCCTGCCTGCTAATACAATGCAGACCGTCTTGCCACAAAGTGTCATTGATCAGATCCAGACTTTGTACTTTGGTGTTCTCCAGCCTAGAGAGGACAATGGGATTTGATGGGCCACACCCCGTGGCAACTCGGAATAGCGGGTTCGTCACTCCTCGTAATCAAGCTGCTCTCACCAGTTTGACGTTCCTGCTTGCTAATACAATGCAGCCTCTCTTGCCACAAACTGTCATTGATCAGCTCCAGACTTTGTACTTCCAGCCGGGGGATTATTGTCTCTCTATATCGCTCTGCGAAAATAGGGCGGCATATGTATAGGTATATTAGATAGAAAAATAAAACGAGTCAGGTAACTAAGTAGGTACCTAAGTAGAAAGAACAAAGGAAAATGCAATTTTTTAGAGAATATTGTATGTGGATAAATTTTGATCACACACGTGTGCCCACCAAAGTTGGTTCCCCCAGTATTTTAGTAATCGTTTTAAATGAAATATAGTCTTCATCTTTGTTAGGTGAAATACAAATTTTTTTGGTAGGATTCATAAAGCCGAGGCGCGACGCAAGAACCTAATGTGATAGATAGTTTCGTCGTTTCCTTCTTTTAAAATGGCAACGCAATAACGCATGCTTTCTTGACAGAAACATATTTTATTACCATATATTTAGCAAATGGGAGAAGCTTGGTAGTTCAGTATCTGATGATTCCAGCGGTTCATTCAAGTCTTGTTCTAACAATACAGAAGGGCTTATCGTAGATTCACCTAATTCACTGCCACTTTCTTTATCCTGTATATTACTTCCCACAGCTTTTTCTACTACCTTGCATTTCTTGTTGTGGACGAACCCTTTTCCATCAATTTCCTTTTTCCTCTTGGGAACAGTGTATATGCTTGGCATGTCTCGATCATTTTAAATAAGCTCTTTTTCTCTAAAGTTTTACCTGGTTCAGTAATTACTTTATTTCTCCCCTTTATTGCATTTTCCTTAGGCAAGGTTTCCTCAAGCAAATCTATAACTATATTTCAAACTGAAGTCTGGACATTCGGTTCAGATTCGTTAGAAGGAATTCTGGTTTTGGATTTCTTTGCCTCTGTCTTCTAGGCTAAGGTGCAGATTCTGTAATAATTTTGGGGAAACATTCTGTGAATAAAACAAAGTATTTCTTTAATGGGGCGTAGAAGGCAACATTAAGAGATTGCGTGAAGGTCGCATTAGGAGGGAAACAGATAAATTGAATATTTAATTATCGACAAGCACCTAATTAATACTGCGGACGGAAAACGAGAAGAAAGGTTATCTCCGACTGTAACTTTTTTCATTCCTTCCTTGTGCAGCAGAGAACTATCATTAAAAAAAAAAACGTCATCAAATCGAACTAGCCACTCTTGGTTCTATTATAGAAGCATCCTGGAGGGTCTCCCTTGTACACGAATCCCACAGGTGTTCGGAGGGTCAAATGGAAGGACTGTCAAAATTCACTACAGCATGGATCAATCATTTTGTTGTGAAGAAAAACAACTGTTCCCTCAAGAATTGGAAACTTGGACGAAGCATAAATTTGCATCCTGGAAACGACCGGCGGAGCCTATGTGTAGCTTCGATTCCATTTATACTGTTGTGTGTAGTGATTAAATATGGCCCTGGCCAAGTTGGACTTGGCTTGCTTAGTTAGGTGATGAAAAAAAACAGTATTGGCACACCATTTTTCTGAGCAGCTTCAGAAACACCTGAACTGCTTCAACTACCCTTTGTATTATTTCTTTCGAAAAAACATAAGCATCATAATTCTTAATTTAGATCAATTTCTTCATACTGAATTGAACTAGTTCCTATATGAAAATAGGATTTAGGATTGCTCCATTACTGATTTCGATACAGGCACGTCTGAAGATAAATATTGAAAGATGATTTTGATATGAAGGTCATCACTGTAACTCATGTCTTCTCACTCCTTAACTCGCTGTATTGAAGATCTAATCGCGTAGGCTCTAAGCGGAATTGTTAGTAATTTATATACTAGATCTATTTGTAACAGGTATGAATTACGTTATATTTTAAAATTAATGTTAAAATACCGATGATAATATTATCTTACTTTTGTTGCAGCGATCTCAGATAACCTTATACTCAAGAATGTGGGAATTCATGAATTCAAGGAAGCACGTTTTTGTTAAAACGTATGACGAGGGCATTCGAAGAGTTCGACAATCTAAAGGTACTTAATACTAACCATACAAGTGATTGTCATTGCCTGATATATTTTACTTTTAGGAAAATATGCTCTGTTAATAGAGTCCCCTAAAAATGATTACATAAACGAACGAGAACCATGTGATACCATGAAAGTGGGAAGAAACTTTGACGCTAAGGGATTTGGTGTAGCTACTCCACTTGGGTCCCCTCTAAGGTGAGAACTTTTAGGTCAATTAACTCAAGGAGTAGCAATTGATACAGATTGAAGCTCTTAACAGTAAATGAAAGTGAGAGTACTTATTTTTATTTCAGCTGTTTAAAATGTATTTCATTTATCCTTAACCGCTTTATTTTATCCACTCAACAGTTGATTTTTTCGGTCAAAGTAAATGCTAAATAGCTTTTGGAGCCATTTTTATGTTTTGGTGAATTCCCGTGATTTTTATTTTGTCTTGCAAATGCTTCAAATCAGAAATGCCTGCCTTTGTCCAGCTTTCAGCTTCTCTCGAAGAGGTGAAACAAACCAATCGTTTAAAAATTTTCTTACATAAGTAATTCTAATCTGGGCATATTCTCTCAAAAATTGCTATTATTTTCAGAGATGCTGTAAACTTAGCAGTGCTTAGTTTGAAGGAAGATGGCGAGTTAACCAAGCTAAAGAATAAATGGTGGTACGACAGGACTGAGTGTCTTAAAGACAAGCAAGTAAGCAAGTAGCAATGTTTAAAAATAATTTCAGAATGAAGTGCTTATAAGAGTACACAAATCATTAAAAAAAAAACTAATAAACTGACATAATCTACTAATCTATCCCTATATATTAGTTTTAGTTAATAGTCAATTAGATAGATTTGATGGGCCAGGTGTCAAGAGATTTCTGAGATGACACTACAGTTTTTATGATACAAAAATAATAATTTCTTGTGATTGGCGAAACATAAATATCTGCCCGAGTATGATTCCATCCAAAGAATAAGTACACTCTTGAAAATATCTTACTACATAGCAACACAAATTATGGTCTAGTTGTACCCAAACCATTTCGATCTACAATACACAAATCTTATTATGAGATTAATTTTAACTAGCGAAAATTATTTTTCTACATGGGGTATACAGCGTGTGCCATTTCCTTTTTTTGTAGGTAGTTTCTGGCATAACAAATTAACAAACAATTTTTTTCCTTAAAAGGTGTAGATCAAGTATTTTTTTAATCTAATCACTTTTTATTTCTCATTTTTATTTCTTGAACTGTCATATACAGCATTTACATTAAATGTCTAGGTAGTAAAGCCAGTGATGTGGCATAAATTTCTTTTAATGCAAAAAAATATATATTATTTGTCATTCTATGCTAAAAATGTCAAGTAAATTTTTATTGTTTCCCATTAAACTTCAATTTTTAGTATATTCTAAAAAAATTTAATTTCCCTTTTAAACGTACTAAAAAATTTCTTCATTCCACGCAAAATATTATTTTGCACGGTATGCAAAAGAATATTAATGAACGAATGAATGAGTGTTAAAAGCTCGAGCGGAAGATCGCTTGCAAATAGGTCACCAGTCTAAGCACATTGTACCCTTACTTACCTACGAATTTAGCCCTAGTGAAGGTACTCAGTTTCCTCGACTGGATCATTTTTATATCCTCTGAATTCATACATTTCTGTTACCCCAGCCAATGCAGGACAATCGGCGAGAACATGAGTGGACGATTCCTCGTCCTCCAAACATCACCTATATTTCGTATCTTCAACATTCCGCAGCAACAGGTACAAATGCTCGTTCAAACGGCAGAACTCTATAAGGAGCTCTGCCACAGTCTCAGAGCCAGGAAAGCCCTCACCCTACAAGGCGTTGGGTCTCATAAAAGTACCTTGCCTGTCTCATTTCTGGAGTAGTCCGCAATAGATCTCTGGCCAGCTCTTTTATTGCGTTTCTTAGAATAGAGGCGGCCGAACCGAAGGACATATCTATTACAGGCTCAAGTTCAGTTCGACCTTAGACTCTGCCATATAGTCTAAGAGTTCGACGCATTGCGCAACGCTGTTGTATCAGCCGATCGGGCTCATCATATTCCGGGACATTCGTGTTTCCCGGAACCCATACAAGACTGACCCTATTGTGTTTGGTCTCGGCTCTCAAGATGTCCCTTCACGTCAGATACCAGCGCAGAATGAACTTTATGAGACTTAGTGCACGCAGAGCAGCTCTGCTGTCCGAGCAAATATAGATATCATTCCCTCTGAAGACTCTTGAGGTCGCCAAATAATGTATATTTCGTTTTAAAAAAAAATAAAAAACACGCCACTGCTTTTATTATCTAAAAAATTCAGTTTAGAGACTAAAAATCGAAAATGTATTGGTTAGTTTGTAAAATTGGTGATAATAAGTCGGCATAAAGTTTATATATATTTAAATTTCTCTATTTCATGTACTAATATTTAATTATGTCCATAAATTTAGAAAAAGACTGATCTTCTTAGCAAAAATCATTATTTTGATATGTAAAAAACTAATAGAACACAAAAGCAATTTTCTTTCAGAATATTAATCTTACATTGTAGATATTTTCATTTCAGGGATGTGGTCGTAAGCACACACCGTTTTCTATGTCCTTTTACAACTAATAATAGAACATTTGCAAACTGCCATGTTTTACAATGATATTACATATATAAAATGTCATCATTAAAGCTCAAGCCATGCACGATCGTTCACTGCCTCCCCACCCAGCAGCTGCACGTGGCGAATACCCAAACAAGAATTAATTATTCAGGTTGGAAACTAAGTTCCCAATATCCCAATTATTAAAGACCGGATTTTATGCATTTTGCATATATGTTAGCTTTTATGTACTTTTATTTTAATTAAACTAGAAATAATGTAGAAATTAGCTCCAAACTCGATTTATTACGATTAAATACAAGCTTCTCTGCCGAGATATCAAATCATACTCTGCTTTATCCAATCATTGCAGCGTTAATAAATTCTTAATCTTCACAGGCCAGGTGCTGACATTGTTATTCTAAGCCAGCGTCACATCGGGAGAAACAGTGGCGGAAAATCACATGATCTAACACGGCCTTCCTGACAATGAAGCGTCCTCGCTACGTCCTTCTTACTCAGGTTGATACTGTGAAAATAAAACAAAAGCAAAACAACAGACAGAATAAACAAATTGCCATCAAATGTCAAATAGTCATGTAATTCTATACAGTGTACAGGGTGTCCCAAATTCGAGCCTCATCATTGGGATCTCGGAAACTAGAAGAGATATGAGGTCGGTTAAATAGAGGCAAAGTTGCGCAATTTGATGCTGACTAAAATGCCACCTTAAAAGTTAAATAAATCCGAATACATCCGAGGATATTTAGAAAAAACCGAATATTCGCGATTTCCGTTTTATTTCTTTATGGGTCTATTGGAATAGATATAACAAAATAAATTTCATATTCTCATTGCTACTTTTTC
>MU182301.1:64306-96336 GCA_016904865.1 Pissodes strobi
TTATGAAATCCTGGATATTTTTAAATGACTTTATTGAATCGACGCCTTCAATTATACAAGCTACGGGCAAAGTGCACAATAAAAATCCGCTCAGATCAGTTTGAACACATGCTATGCCCACATGAAGATTTTTTATGAAATACTAGATATTTTTAAATGACTTTATTGAATCGACGCCTTCAACCATACAAGGTACGGGCATCATGTATGAGGACGAGGTTTTTATTTGCGGCACACTGTTCCAGCTCCTGTATTGTGTTATGGCAGTTGAAATCTCCCATAACAATATAAACGTGATAGTTGTTGAAGTTAGGAGGATCTTGGAACTCATATTTGACTAGAAGGCTTGTCAGAATCTCGATATCGTTGTTTTCTGACAGCCCCATAGATTTGATGTCTACTGCGGGTCTGGTGAAGATGGCTCTGCCGTATTGGTCGCGCGGTCTTTCCACCATGAGCTGCATTTCTTCTATCTTGGGTCTACGACTAGTCCTGCCTCTGTGAGTTTCCTGAATTACGAGCATATCGCATTTGGTTGTTCTGCACATATCTGACAGCAGGACCTCTTTCAGCCTAGATAATTCCTGGCTGTTAATCGAGATTGTCACAAAAGCTGGCTCTGCTAAGAGCCTATTTGTGGTCATCGTTATCGTGTTAGTTGTTGGTTGATCCAGTGTTGAGAGAATTAGCCCTTGAGATTTCACCCTCAACGTTTCCAGGGACGCCCGATCGCTGTGGGAAGATTCACTGCGGTCTACGTGGAGGCTTCTCTCTTGTGTCCATTTTATGCACATAATTTCCAAAAATTAAAAGATATAATTTCACAAATGTCTGATGATTCACAGTGCATCTAGAAGTGTGAAGAAATATTTCAAAATGTTAAAATGGAACAATAGTTAATGTATATCAAGTGTAACTATGTATTTCTGGCAAACAGTATTCTGCAACTAGAAGAATCGTGTGCAAGTCTACCAGAGTCGATGGATATAATAGAAACATATGCCACCCTGTAGGTCAACCAAGTGAGGTAAGGGGCTGTATACTGAAAAAGTGTGAGTCACACATCTTTAAAAAAAAATCTTATGGACAAAAGTGGTCATAAAAAATAGCTGGGAAATAAGTTTCGATTTTTTCTCCGAAATTCACCCCATGATGAAGTGGTGAAAATTGTTGCTCCTCATTCCTTGTAATATTTGGATTCTCTCTTGTTTTGTATTTATTTGCTCTATCTCTTAAAATAAAGTGGTGGGGGTTTTCTTCATTTAAATACTAATAATTCAATTTAGGCTTGACCAAATTTAATCAGCTTGTTCTCGTCTAAGAGGTCTTTTTTGCCCTATTTGCTATAATTTAAATACTTTTTCTGTGACTTTTACTTTAACCGCTAGATGGCGTTCTATGACAACTTACCAAAAATTCCCGATTTTCTCGGAAATTTTAAATAAAATGATATATATTTTTTAACAATGCTAGAAATACGTCAGAAAGCCCCAAAAATTGCTGAAAACCGCAACTCTCTAACTTTTTTAATACAGAAATAGCTATTATTATTAATATAAAAAAATCACTAAAAGGAGTCTCGAAACGAATCCAAGTGGGTAATTATAATATAGTAAGTAGGCTTAGGAAACAAAAATATGTTTATTATAATATTATTGGAAAGAAACTTTCATTTTTTTGCATTAAATTTGTGATCTGTAAGTTATTTTATTTTAAAAATACCTTTTACAAACGATGAGGCTGTTGATATGATTGCCGTTTACTTTGAATGTTTTCAAAATTCAGCAATAGCTGAAAAAGAATATGCAGTGCGATATCCAAATCGCCATAATTATGGTAAGAGAGTTTCTCCGAAGTTAGTGCAACGCTTAGGTGCCACTGGAAGCTTTTGCCGTCCTGAGTTTCAAAGATGTCGTCGTGATGACAATGTTATGGTAGAACCGAAGAAAATGTTATCAATGTTTTGGCCTATACGGAGTTTAATCCTCATATTAGTACTAGGACCTTGTCTTTAGAGTTGCCAATATCTCGGACTGCCATCCAAAATATTTTAAAACACCATAGGTAAGTTTTATTACATATTAAAATATATTAAAACAATCTTAGAGCGTTCTTTTTTTTGTTTTTTCCTAATGAAAGTTATTTTTCATTTCAAAATACATCTTCACCATATAGCTTTGCACCAAGCCTTAAATGAAGAGGATTTTGATCGGAGGCTTGAATATTATCATTGGCTTTAGGGAATGATAAATGAAACTCCTGAATTTTTATCCCAAATTCTTTGGACGGACGAGGCTATGTTCATGGCAACAGTAAGGTAAATTACCTAAATACCGCATATCCAAATCGGTGGATCGGAAGGGGAAGCCTTTTTCCCTTGCCAGCTGTCACCTGACCGATTCGGACTTTTATTTGTGGGGAACGAATAAAAGATCTTGTTTTCCAAACCACGCCATTGACCAGGGATGATATGGAGATCAGAATTTAAGAGGCAATTCGTGGCCTCTCAAGAGCGGAACTAGAAGCTGCCGTTTTTTCTACTCGAGAAAGGCTCGAGCAATGCATGGAACATGATGGTAGATACTTCGAATACTTAAGACCCTAATTTGTTATTTTAATTAATCAGGTATTTTAATTATTGTTAGTTTTAAGCGAACCAGAAGCGGATTTAGAATCTCTTTTAGGGGGGGGGGGGGGCTTAGATAAGAGGTAGAAAATTAAACCATTTAATCCATGGTTGCCACCTTTTCGTACAATACAAGGAGGACAATTTCATACGGTAATCCTGAACAACGCCGCACGGTAAATTTTTCAACATTTTCAAGGTCACACATTTTTCTTATTTTTAACTTCCCAGTTACGTTAGTATAGAGTTTACTTTTGTTTTAATATTACAAATATTTGTCTTCTTACTATTACATATTACAAATATTTTTTAGTAAATTTTTGACTTTGCAAATTTGATTTTTTGACATAAGATTAAAGCAACAAGTGGCAAACACGTTTATTTCACTTATTTCTTTCTCATATTTCAGTTTCAAAAAAGATAGAGAGTTGCGATTTTCATCATTTGTAGGGTTTTCTGTCGTCTTTCTAATAATACTACAATAGACATATTTTGTTTCCAAAGCCTACTTACTAGATTATAATTAATTATATTTCTGTTTTAAAAAAACATAGAGAGTTGCGGTTTTCAGCACATTTTAGGGTTTTCTGTCGTCTTTCTAGCAATGTTTAAAAATATATATCTTTTCATTAAAGTTTTCCAAGATAATCGTGAATATTTGGTAAGTTGTCAAAGAACGTCATCTAGCGGTTACAGTAAAAGTCACAGAAAAAATAATTAAATTACAGCAAATAGAGCAAAAAAAAGACCTCTCAAACGACACCAAGGTGACTGAATTTGGTCAAGCCAAACTTGAATTATTAATCTTTAAATGACATTCCCCCACCACCATTTTAAGAGATAGAGCAAAAAAATGCAAAACAAGAAAAACCCAAATATTATAAGGAATTAGGAGCAATAATTTTCACAATATACTTGACCATAGCCGTTACGCCCTCTGGTGGCCACTTTAGAAATATTTTCCAGCTATTTATTATGGCCACTTTTTTTAGTAAGATTTTTTTTGGAAGTTCTGCAGCTAATACTTTTCAATATACAGCCGCTTACCTCGCTTCGTTGGCCACCCTGTACAAAATTGCAAACAATTACAAGGTGAGATAGGAAGAACAGTAGTGGCAAAATTATAAAATTTAATAAAAAAAAAACACAGGTTTAAAAAAAATAATGTGTATATATATGCGCATATTCTTAAGGTTTTTGGTTGAATATAATCCGATCCTTTCTAATTATCTTGCAATATTTTACCAACGAACATGTACGCGCCATCATCCGTCAGAGACGACTTCCTCAACACCAAATGGGAAGTGACGATTCAAAAAACGTATGATTTTTTGTTGGATATTCAGCAGATATGTTTAACTTTAAAAGTATTTTACTATTGTATTTTTAATATAAATATTTTGGAATTAAATCAAATATAGGATTGAAACACGAAAAAGTTCAATAATTGTATAAATGTTATTTATCTTCAATGTTTTTAAATATGATACTCATTCATAAGAATGACTCTGCTTTTCTGTCACCTTTATCAATACAGAAAATTAAGCTATATAACTAAAATGATTGGCATTACTAGCAAATCATTTATATCTGATATTACTAAAATAGAGTCGGATATTCGCCCGTTGAAAGAAACAATAGAATTAGTTCTAATAATATTGTTAGATTTTCTAGATTTTTAGAGATTTTCCTCTTTAATTCAGGCCGATTTGCAGTTCCCTGTCAATGTCAGACAGTGACTGCCGGTGGCAACGTCGGCGTCGTTGCTTCCTACAGGGCACACGTACGTGAGCGACTGAGGAACGCTAAATATAAATGTTTCAAGTAGAATCTAGCACGGCCAAACTGACAACATTCCGCTCTCGGAATGCACAAGTCACAGAACTTAAACTACTTTTTTAATAATAAATTATCTGGTAAACTGTAATTTTTCAGAGACCTTGGATTGCGATTCAGCACACTCGATTATCTCTCCGTTAGGTGCTGAAAGGAGCAAAAGATAAGCATTACTCAAGCTTTTTGACACCACCGAATTAGGTTTCATTTATAACAACACAACAATATTGGTTATTGATTAAATGGTGCGATAGGAACGCTGCAATATGCACGCATTCTCGATGGGCCATTTAATATTAAAAATTTTCTTTTTTCAATGACCCGATGGAAATATCGCAACATGTGCATACTTAGGATGGGTCATATGAAAGCTATTTTTTTTTGAATAACACAGGAAACTTCTCTGGTCTTTGACCTCGGCTCAACAAGACAGCTTCATCAACTTTAAATGACTGATCATTTCTACGCTTTTTGTTGAGATAAGTTACTTGTCTTCCAGCGTTTTGTTTAATTTTGTTAAGAATGGTAGTGCAGTTGATTGGATCTTTAGTGTCTTTAGGAATAGGGAGAACTGTCAAAACTGTAAGAATTTGAGGAGTCTGTCCCTCTTCACCAAATGCTAGCTTAAATGGGGAGCAACCTGTTGTTTTTTGTTTTGTGGTGTTGATTACCAGTCGAATTTTTCAAAGTTTGTTCGGTCAATCTGATGATTCATTGATTCTACTCTAAGTAGGTTGGTTATGGTTCGCATGTATCATTCGATTTGGCGATTAGAGCGGTTTATACCAGGGGTTGTCACGTTCACTTCAATTCCAAAGTGTTCAATAAATGCTTTAAAATTTTTTGCCGTAATAATTTGTATCGGCATCATGGATAAGTTTTGCTAGGGTTCCAAATATACTGATAAAGTTGGCAAAACGTTGCTTAGTCTCCTCGGTTGTAACGGTAAACTGGGGGTAAAGAAGACAAAAGTTTGAAAAAGCATCCACTGCGACAAAAATTAATTTATAAATGTTTGTATTTCCGGGTAAAAGACCAAGACAATCAGCATGGATTGTATGAAAGGGTTCAAAACCGATGCTGCTGGCATCTGTATGCAGCTGGATTTCTAAGAAGAATCAAATATTGATAGTAGATGATTTTCTGTCAAGACGTCAATAATGTACCGCCTTGCCTCTTTGCATTCAGAAGTCCAAAGAAAATCAACATTATTTCTGGTTAAGTTGGTTATGCAAGCTACTTTAGAGGAAAACCAGGGATACATTTTCGAAAGTAGCTGGCCAATAAATTGGCGAACTTGCTTTACATTAGTGGGAGCCAAACTTTCTTTAATTGCTTTGATCTTGTTAGGGTCAAGCCGAATATCATCAGCCGAAATTACACGCCAAAGATAGGTAATGTTTTTCATGAGAAAGCGGCATTTACGAAGGTTTACAGAAAATCCTGCATTAAGCAGTGCGTCAAAAATTAATTTTAATTTACGTTGGGGTTTGGAACCTTCGGCAACATGCACTAAAAACAGAGTTTCATCCACAATACCGAAACAGAATTTTTGCACTCAACTGTTTCGGTATTGTGGATGAAACTCTGTTTTTAGTAATTTTTAGTCATTCCATCAGCTACTGTAATATACGGTATTACAATGTCGTCTATGTAAACGATAGCTACATCATACTCAAGTTTACCTAGAGCTTTGTTAATAGCCCTTTGGAACACAGCGGGGGAGTTGGCTAGCCCATATGGCATCCTCAGATATTTGTATTGACCAACCGGTGTTACGAAGGAAGTTTTTGCGATTGACTTAGGGTGAATGGGTACCTGGTGAAAACCGGAGGCCATATCAAGTGATGTGAAATATGTATTTTTACCTAAGCGATCCAACTGATAATCTATACGGGGGAGAAGGTAGCGATCCTTAAGGGTAATTTTATTCAGAGAGCGATAATTCACACAAAGACGATTGCTACCATCCTTTTTCTTAGTCAAGATTATTGGACTTGCAAACGAAGAATTACTTTCATGGATAATTTCACTTTTAATGAGATCAGCGACAATTTCGCGCACATCTCGATGTTCAGATTCTGCATACGATAGGGGTAATGGTAAATAGTTTTATTTTCAGTTAATGTAATACTCAACTCGCCGGTATTTACAACATTGAGCAGCTTGCCGGAAGTGGTTAACAATTGAGAATATTTTTTAAGTAATTCGAGCAGCTCTGACTTCTCATGAGACTCCAAATCGGTATTACCTCTAAGTTAGGACTACTCTGAATAACACTGGCAGCTAACGGTAAATAAATAATTTATTGTTTATGTTTATTTTTTATTAAAGTTACGTCATTATCATAAATATTTATGCCTATCACAACATCATGATTAGAACGATCGTGTGGTACTACAACAAGTTCAAGTGTCAATTTTACATCGGGAAATTCCACCAAAGCATTTATAAGAAGATAAGAATTACACGTATTACCCTCAACTGTAATGGTGTAATACATGGAGTTTTATTAAGTTTTAATTTATCAACAAGAGTCTCATTAATTAATAAACATGTTGAGCCTGTATCTATCAACCAATTTATGCGATAACCAGAAATTATAACAGGCAAAGTTGTGTTTAGATATTATGTGAAAACTAAGCAATAATTTGTTCCCTTTAAGTTTCTTTTCAGGCAGTCCGAAGCACCGAATATTAACTAACGATTATTCGGTGGTCGAAGCCTGGTTTCAATTTCACCGTCTTCAGCCCGTTTGTTTTGACGACGAAAGCAATTCGTTATTTCATGGCCTGGCTTTTTATAGTACCGGCAAAATGCCTTATTTCTGTGAAACCAACTAGAACTAACCCAAGGCTAACCAAAAAACTAACTAATCCAAAAATAATAAATAAAAAGAAGTCTTGCATGGAGCAGGGATCGAACCAATAACCTTGGCATTCCAAGTGGGAGCCATATCGCCTGAGCCACGTTATACCGCCTGAGCCACGATATCACATTCCTGATTTCCTCAAAAAATCTCATACCAATGCCTGAAGTCCAAAAATGTAAACAACATTGACACTATTGACGGGCGGGGTTGGGATTTACGTGCACTATGCTAGAAAACACTATTTAGGTAATAGAAGAAAATAGACATGATGCCCTTCTATTATTTACAGATTATCTTTGTTTTGTGGATTAGATGCTGATGTTCAACTAAATAGCATGCTTTTGTACATGTTAAGCTACTGAAGGTCTTAATACGAGTAGTACGTGCCTAGTTTTTTTTGTCATATCATTACAAATGTTTGGATTTAACAAAGAGTTAATATCAATTCTAGAATTTTGAAGAAAGGCCTGCACATCAGGCTTCCAGGAGGTATGGCAGGAGCGAACAATAACTAATTATTAATGAGTAAAGCAACCAATGAAAATGAAACGGAGGCCTTTTCGAGTATTTAAAGTAAGTTTTCGGAAAAATCCTCGGACACGTCCGCAAGAGGGACATTTTTTGTAAAAATTGGAATTTTTTAGTACGCACCCCCTTGGAGGGGTGAGTGTATCCATTTGGCCGAGTGGTACCTTGTTTAAAAAGTATATTCTTCTATTTATAAACCTTTTGCTTTTTCTTAAATTGGTCGAGTCGTTTGGGAGATAATTTGCTTTTAATATTATCATGGTCCATTTGGGGCGATTTTTTGTTCAAACGCTAACTATTACAAATCGGCCTTGTGTCGTTTTCATGACACAAGGCCGATTTGTAATAGTTAGCGTTTGAAAAAAAATCGCTCATATTCGTCGATCTTAATTTCGAGGGGGAAATATTTTGGGCATATTTTCAAACTTGTCACTTCCACCGTCTCGGCGGGGTGAGATCCAACCTTCAATTCTGAAGTAGGATAGGGGTCAAGCTGAGGTATCGCTTTGAAACGTAATCTATTTCTCTTTTGAACGCTTCTTACTTTTTTAAATTTAATGCAGTAGATATCGAGAAAAGAGTCAACATGAAAAAAGTTGGGTTTTATCAACTTTTACCCGAACTTCTTGTAATTACATTATTTTTGAGAAAAAGGGCATATCTTTTAAATACAGCTTTAAGTTTTTTACCTTACAAAGGAGGAATAATGAAAATAATTTACATTCAAAATGTTATCTCAACAAGTGTTCAAATGTGGTCTTTCTGATTCTGTACAATGATAGAGGTTGCACTCAAAGCGGTTTCAGACGCTCTAAAAGTATTTCAGATGTAATATTCCGACATTCATCAATGATCCGTTCACGTAAATCATTTAAAGATTCAGGGTGAGTTTTATAAATTTTAGTGTTTAAGTGAGCGACAAAGCGACTCCCCTGATCCTCTTCGGCCGATTCATCTCTCAGGAAAGTCTTGTTAAAATATCAACTCATTGTCATTGTAACGGTCACTATGATCAAGAATATGTGATAATGTAGGATTGACACTGTCTTGTAACAATTGCAAGTACATTTGACTTTTAAGATAACCTGGTAGAAAAAGAGGACCAACAACTCAGTCGCCATAAATTCCAATTATTTTACCGAAGAGAGACACGAATGCAAACATGTAAATGACGAAACTAAGGATAAACACAATGAAAGAATCAGGAATGAACTTTTGCAATGCTACACTGGCTCCAGGCATTTCTGGTGGGTGGCAAGGTAGTAAGTAACAACTTTACAAAAACGCCTCTCCCACCTTTGACAGACGAACGCGGCATCATTGCCAAACACGCTCGCCAAAATGTTTTTATCGCACTCTACCTTAAACGTCCCTTAAGAGCCTTGCTCTCCCCACCATATCGAACATCAACCCAACCATGTCAGAAGTAAAGTTCATCACCGTGAGATTTGTAAAATCCTCAAAAAACTAGATACGCAAAAGGCATCAGGACCGGACGGAATACCTCTCATTGTGTTAAAGAACTGCGCCAACGAACTAACACCCATTTATCCCAGACCTTATTTTCGTTTTACCAAAAAGCGATTAACTCATCTTCTTGAAAAGTCGCTCGAGTACAACCTGTGCCAAAAAAGGGCAAACAAACCATGCCCTCAAACTATCGCCCAATTGCCTTGCTTTCAATAATCTCCAAAGTCATGGAACGTGTAGTAAATCAGCATATACTCAGGTACCTCGTGACCAACAGATTAATTAGCGATAACCAATACGACTTTCGCAAAGAGAGATCGACAGGAGATATATTGGCCTATGTCGCTCATATATGAAGTATTTATATTGAGAACTACGCAGAATCTCCAGCGATTGCATTGGATGTTTCGAAGGCATTCATCATAATTTGGTATGACAGATTGCTCAACAAACTGCTGTTCTTCTGACTGCCAGTCAAGATCTGGAGAGAGTTCGAACTTGGGGCGACCCAAATTTGATCCAGTTCAATGCAGCATATACCCAAGCAGCCACGTTTTCTAAGAAAGCCAATAAGGCGGGCCCTGACACCATTATAGCAGTAACGGTCATTATTGGGCGTCTCGGTCAACAGCAAAATGACCTGGCATGACCCCGTTGCTATCATAGCAAAATCAGCCTCGCAGAAGCTTGGTGCGATATTTCTCAACAAATTGCTCTACAAAGCGCAAATAAGACCGTGCTTGGAATATTGCTCACGCATCTAGGGTGCCGCACTAAAGCACAGCAAGCGAGAGCTGCGCGTCTCGTCGGCAATTTGGAGTTGGCCCGAGATCTGGATAGTCTGGAACATCGCAGACATGCGGCCGAGTTTTACAAATATTTTCACGGCAGATGTTCGCAGGATTTAACCCGCCTCATCCCACCCCCCGGTCAGACAGTCCCGACAGACGGCAAGAGTACACCCGTTCGTTGTACAACTGAAAACACCTAGAACGTCGTTTTACAAGGACTGCTTTATCTGTCATTGCGATAAAAAAATCCCACACGTTTAGCTTCTGAGCATGTTGAGTGTAAAATTCATGAAATATGTGTTGGTTTTCGTCAGACCAATATCGACAGTTATGACGATTAACCGTTCCGTTCATAAAACAGGTACTCTCATCTGGAAAACACATGGTGAACAATAAATTCAGGTTGCTTATTATCCGTTCAGTAACGAACTCGCAAAATTGCAAACTCCTATCATTTTTATCTTCATTTAATTCGTGCAAAGGTATGGGCTTTTAAAGTTCTTCGAATGCTCCTACGCCTTATGTGAGGAACTGTAGATAATTGCCTGGTACTTAAGACCAGTTTCTTCTAATCTGAAGTGAAGATAACTAGAGAAATTAGAAAACTTGAAAGTGGTACTGCGGTAATGCATGTTGAACCATTTTTTAGTTTGCAAAAATGTGATCTCTTTGAGCAACAGTCTGCCAACTACTTAAAGACTTTAAACTTAAACACTTAAACAAATTAAGTTTGCCAAATCCGTCATAAGCTTAATAGTACCCCATACACGGGCGAAATATCTTTCATATCTGATATGTGGCGAGCCAAATTAATAAGGATATCGCTGCGTTAATGGTTAATCACGAGCCCGATATGGCGCGATAAGAATTTCGGACAAATTAAATCTGTAGGTTTGGACTTTTCGGCCAAGTCTCGTCGTTAGTGGGTACGAGTGAATTGCTTGCTTGTTAAAAAGTATAAATTTGCAGGTTTTTAAAACACCAATTATATCTTCCAGTAGAGTCTCGTCGCAAAAAAGAAAGACAAACGACAATGCAACAGAAATGAAGAAATTTATAAATGTCTATTCCATCGCTTTGTTAGAAAAAGAGGAAGTTGGTGAATTCATGGAGAAGATGTGATTAAAACAAGCATATTTATCGGAGTCATTAATTAATCAAATAATTACAAAATGCTTGTTTAATGATTTAACACTAACCACACTTTTTACGGAGATGTCTGCTGCCATTCCTCATGATCGCTACCGATCTGCATCTTCTGCTGGAAATACTTCTACAGAATTGAGTGACTTCTACACCAATGGGCAAAAAATGTTTGATCTTTGAATGAATAACAGTTTTCTTATTTTTTTTTTCAATTTACCTTTTCGATTTGCTTAAAAATATAGTTAGTATTCTTTTCGCAATATTTCTAAATATAAGCTTATTTATTGCCTTTATAAATTTTTCTTTCAATGCATTATATATTGCTTGACAGGTCTCAGGAATGAGCTGCTCTAATGTTTGAGCTGCAATGCATGTAGAAAATTTCAAGTCTTCGTACGATCTGTCAGTAGCCATAAATCGAAGGGTGGCAATTAGTCATTCTTCTGGAGGAATTGCTTATCGGATTACTGTATTCTGCTTTTGTAAATGTTCTCCAATAAGGTTTAATAGAAGGTTAAATGTGTTTTCGTCCATTCGTAAATAATTGCGAACATCATTTGGACCAGTTGCTTGCAGCTCTCTCGTCGCGATAACCAATTCTTTACCCACTTTCTTATCACTCTTTTTTGCGTAGATATTCTGAAACCACTAGCAATAGACATCCGTTCCTTCCTTCGAAACTATGACAGCTCACATTGACGAGCTCAAACGCCAGGTCAACTCAAACACATCAATGGAAGCAGGGACACAAACAGGCAATAAAATCTCCTCACCTAAAGGAACGCAAACTTGCCACCAGCTGCCAACTGGCAATGAGAAAGGGATACAAACAGTTGGAGAGAAAACTCAATTCGCAAATGTAACCACCCAAACCGACACCTTATATGCCACGTATGCTGAATCTCAAACTGGCTCAGATTCTCATCAACCCACACACTCTGCCGTCCGCGGAAACAACCAACCAAACCTGAAAAACAGTGCCACCAATGATCAGAATCTTAGGAGGCGCCAACTGCTCATAATCGGCGAAGAATTCCACACAAGAGGCTTAAGCATGTTGCTTAAGAGCAACTCCAACAGTAGTTGTGACATCAACTGCCAGTACGCGCGAAATGTCACTGTTGAAGACATAATAAATAAATATTCTGACTTGCTTCTGAAACTTACGAAGGAAGACTATATCTTGCTTTGTACCGGAATTAAGGATGCTTCTCTCGGAAGAGTGATTGGCCGCCGCATCTGGTCAAAACTGATGGATATCTCCAATGTATCTAATTTAATCATAATAGGTCCTGCATATGCCTCAAAGAGACCGGTCCTCAACAACTTTATCTACGAACTTAACTCGAACATTCACAAGCACGTCCACAATGACACGAACAACTCAGTATTTCTGAGTATGGACAATTTCACAACTGAAGAGGAAAAAAATTCGTTCTGCACACCAACCCTAAACGGGAAGCTTAAAATTACCCGGTTTTTATGGAATGAACTGAGCTCCACCAGACCTAGGCAGCGGAGACAAGTCAACGCATCAGTAAACAACGAGACAAATTTTTAAATTTATTCAACGAATCTGAATCAGATCATCCTCCGATATTGGAATTAACGTCGTCACACCCAAGTTACAGAGTCCATAACAAAAACCTTAACTCGATTTACTATCAGAATGTTCGGGGAATGCGTACCAAAGCACCGCATTTTATGATTCCGTTGGTAACAGCGATTATGATTGCATCATGCTTACGGAGACGTGCCTCTCCGGGGATCACTTTTCATCAGAGTTTTTCACTGAAAATTACTCAGTGTTTCGCTGCGATCGCGACTATGACCAACTGGTCTGCAGCCGAGGCGGTGGCGTCCTTATCGCCATCTAATCGGAGTACCACTCGAGAACAGTTTTCGCTTTCAAGAGCCTTGACTATGAGAGCGTTTGGGTAGAAACAAACTTTGGTAGCAGCAAGGAAGTTCTTTGCTGTGTTTACTTCCCTCCTGGATCAGCCCTCGACGCTTATAGTCACTTTACAAACAGCTGTGAAAGCGTACCCAGCAAATATAACAACGCCAATTTTTTCATCTTCGGAGACTTCAACCTGCCTAGCGTGAGATGGCTCGAAGAAGAAGGCTATTTGACTCCAACGGGTATCCGTAATCCCATAGAGGAAGCTGTGATCGACTGTATGTGCTTCTTGGAGCTCCAGCAACGCAACAATATTTCGAATGCACTGGGTAGAATATTGGACTTAGTATTTGTCAGCGATATAAAATACTCGAAAATAACCAAAAGCGAATTTTCACTAGTACAATGTGACGAACACCATCCCTCTCTAGAATTCCTCTTTGATAGCCACACGTTGCAGTTTATAGACAATAAGATTAACATCACTTTGCACCAGTTTCCAAGGGCTGATTACCGAAAAGTAAATCTCTTCCTGAACAACGCCGACTGGTCATTCCTTGATAGCCAGGAAGATACAGACCTTCTGGTGCGACAATTCTACGACATTCTGCAAGAAGCGATCGACACACACGTTCCAACCAAAATAGTAACCAGTGGCAAATTCCCAAAATGGTACTCTCCTGCTTTAAAAAAGATGATAGCTCATAAGAATAAACTATATCGAAGATACAAGAGCTCTGGAAGTGAGTGTGACTATCAGATATACTCAAGTGTTCACCGGGAAACCAAGTTTCACATTGAGCTTTGCTACGCCTCGCACATCGCATCCGCAGAACATATGATTCCGGAAAATATCAAACACTTCTGGGGTTTTATAAACTCATTGAAAAAGGATTCTGGCATACCCAAAAGAATGCAAAACGATGGCATTTTCCTCGAAAGTCCTCAAGAAATAGCAAATGCCTTCGCCGCTCACTTCCAATCAAGTTATTCCGATCACACCGGGATTACTGTGGATCCTGAAATACACGATAGTATTGTGTAGGGCAGCACGCTACTCCAGCATCAGTTCACCATAGTCGAAGTTACATCGAAGCTCAAGGAGCTTGACTGCAGTAAAAACGCCGGCCCAGATGGAATTCCACCTATCTTTTTAAATCGTTGTTCGCAGTCGCTGGCTGCACCAATCTGCACCATCTTCCAAAAAACATTGAACAAAGGAGTTTTCCCAATTTTCTGGAAGCATTCCACCCTTTTTCCCATTTACAAGTCCGGTGATAGGACCGAAATCGGTAATTACAGAGGTGTATCAATGCTATCCACGTTGCCGAAGATTTTGGAATCAATTCTGACAGATGAGATCTTCCGTACCTACAAAAACTATATAACCGAAAATCAGCACGGTTTTTTCCAGGGGCGTTCAGCAAATTCCAACCTAGCGGTGTATCAAAATTTCCTAGTTACCAGTTTGGAGATGGGAAAGCAAGTCGATGTTATATACACGGACATAACTAAGGCGTTCGATAGTGTTTGCCATGAGCTACTTCTCATAAAGCTCTCAAAGATTGGAATTGGCTCCCACTACTTGAACTGGGTTGCAAGCTACCTTTCGGATGGTTGGCAGCGTGTACTCATGGGTGGGGATACATCAAAGGAGATCCAGGTGTTGTCGGGTGTGCCTCAGGGGTCCCACATTGGTCCAGTTCTGTTTTCCCTATTTGTCAACGACATCTCGTCATGTTTTGAAGAATCGGACTTTCTTATGTGCGCCGATGACCTAAAATTTTATAATATTGCGGAAACATCGTCCACCGGACTCCAACAAGATCTGGAGCGCCTGGTTTGATGGTGCAAGAAAAACTGCCTAAAACTAAATGTCAAGAAATGTAAAAAAATCAGCTTTTACAAGGGGATGAATCAAATTGACCACAATTACACCATCGATAGTGAGACTCTGGAATTGGTAACTGTCTTTAATGATCTAGGGGTGTTGTTTGACAAAGATCTGTCATTCACTTTATATGTGGATCAAATAGTTTCGAGAGGCTTGCGGCTGCTTGGATTTATAAAAAGGAACACTGCACTGATGACGGACACCAGGGCAATTACGACACTTTACAACTCTCTGGTGCGCAGTATACTTGAATACTGCAGCACCATTTGGTCCCCGCAGTACCAGTGTCACGAAAGGGTGCAGAATAAATTTGTTAAATATTTATTGTATAAACATCGTTTCCCCTATCGCGATTTGTCCTATGATACTAGACTCCTGCTCTGCGGTCTTAAATCGCTGCAAGCTAGACGAGAGAACCAGCTTCTGTTTTTTCTTCATAAACTGATCAACGGGAAGATTGATTGTGCCAATTTACTGAGACTCCTATACCTCAAGATACCAGCGAGAACTTTAAGACACCAACAACTGTTCCACCAACATTATCACCGAACCAACTACGGACAAAGAGCATTTGTGGATCGAATGGTTACAATGTACAACGACAAGTTTAACCACCTGGATATTTTTAACATAAGTATCAACTCACTGAAGCGTATTGTGTCTTGAACTTTTTTTTATTCTTCTTCTTACAGGTTTTAGTATCGAATATGTATTGAATGTTAAGTGTTGCAAATGTTTTATATAATGTCCTACGATTAATTGTTTTTAACTTTTTTCGTACCATTTGGAGCTTTGCTCTGTGGTGTGCATGTAAGTACTAAATAAATAAATAAATAAATAAATAAGAAATAAATATTTAACACTCATTTATCACTGAATCTGTCTCTGCCACGGCTAGATCTTTTAGCTCACCTAAAATACCATGCGCCAGATCAAATCTGTCTAAAATGTAGGATTTCGCTCCATTAACGGACGGATCTGATACCTTCAATCCTGCATGAGGATTCGGCACGTGTGCTTGGTATGTTAATTAGTAGACAAGGAAAGATTTAGTGCGTCCGATCCGGATCTGTCGAATTAAATCTCTACGTATTGAACTGTACGGATAATCCGCTCGTGTATGGGGCGCTATTGGCAGACGTTTTTCCCATTTCTAATATTTTTCGTCAGTACGCGCACCCTCGGCGCGCATCGTAGAGCAGCCATTATTCGTGGGGAATCAGTGTCGCCCGACCATCGCTTTAAGTTTATTATTACATTTGACCAGTGCCTGCGTGCTGCGTGTTTTGTATTGTTACATAATGTTCCGCTAGGTGCTAGTTTCTTGTTTTTATTTGGTTTTGTGTGTTTGTGTTAAAATTATTTTGAGGACTGTGAATATAAATCTTATAACTGTAGTCTCACTTTTTTTTCTATCTCGAAAGAAATACAAAGTTAACTTAGAGAAGCAAATCTATATTTTTTTGATACCTATTATATTATATAAATATAATATGTATTTTTCTTCATGAATTTCTTGACAAAATTAACTGTTTTAGGTTTATTACCTTATTACCCGTGTTCATGGTTGGCATTGTTGGTCATATTCATGTAACCTCAAAAGGGCATGGGGCAATGTTAGATTTTTTTATTCAATACCTTATACAATAGCTACTTTTAGTTTATTTTTAAATGCAATACGGGGAACATTCTACATTCTTAAACGTAACTAATATTATAGAAACTATTTTGTTGTTACCTAATGTTATCTAATACATATAGAAAAATGACTAGGATACAAAGACCCGTATGACTATTTCGGGAAAAGTGGGTTTCCATGGAATAATTCATTTTTCCATGTTTTGTCTTCTCTTTCTTAAAAATTTTAAAAATTCATTCTGAGTATTTATATAGTTTAAGGATCATTTTTCTCCTGTACGATACTAGTTTTATATTTTTTTGCGTCTAATATATTTGGTTAATATCGATTACTAACGGTTTTAGCACTTCTCCATAATTCCTAATTTACTTAGGTTTTATGTATAATAACGTATCTCGGATATTAGCAGTAACATATCTATAAATATTATTTTTCTACAGCCGCGCGCAAAATATCTAATTACTAAATTGAAATGAAATCGCAAAATCGACGAATGCCGTGGATCCTTATTTTGCGCTCTAGCGCGAACATGGAAAAGAAAAATCTCACTTTTTCCGTCGAGTGTGCTATGAATGGTCATGGAAACCGAAGATAAATAAATAACAGTCGCGCGTTTGTTACAGTTTGTTGATGGCAATCCTGTTCTAAATATGCCCGAAGCCCGAATATAATATGTCAAAACTGACAGTCATTTGCAAATTTCAGAATAAGTATAGAGAAAAATGTGCATTTGATTTTAAAAAATGCGGCTGTAGAAAAAGTTCTGTGTGTTTTTCGAGCGCAAAGTAAGATTGCCGTTTTCGAAAGATTACTAACATTCTTTCTCAAGCGGCAATCCATTACTTTGCGCTCTAAATACACAATAGTTATTTGTGTATTTAGAGCGCAAAGTAACGGATTGCCGCTTGAGAAAGAATGTTACTGCGCGACGCGTAGCGGAGCGCAGTAATCTTTCGAAAACGGTAATCTTACTTTGCGCTCGAAAGACACACAGAACTTTTTCTACAGGCGCATTTTTAAAAATTAAATGCACATTTTTCTCTATACTTATTCTGAAATTTGCAAATGACTGTCAGTTTTGACATACTATGTTCGGGCTTCGGGCATATTTGGAACAGGATTGCCAGCAACAAACTGTAACAAACGCACGACTGTCATTTATTTATCTTCGGTTTCCATGACCATTCAGCACACTAGACGGAAAAAGTGAGAATTTCCTTTTCCATGTTCGCGCTAGAGCGCAAAATTAGGATCCACGGCATTCGTCGATTTGGCGCTTTCATTTCAATTTAGTATTTAGCTATTTTGCGCGCAGCTGTAGAAAAATAACTATTGCACTCTCATACTACACACATGGAAATACTCTAGGGATATCGAAAATTTCAGGTGACTTTGAAACTTCAAGAACTTTCTTAAAAACGAACGGATCATCACTAGCCATGAAGCTTCCGAAAGGTTGCTATATTGTCTTTGAAAGATGACTGTTCAAAGTAACTTAAAGTTAGTAGGTGATACTATACGGGGTCCTTCAAAGAACGTTTGAAATGTTTTTAAAAAGTTGAATGGGTGCGTTTTACGTAGAATTACGAAACATAATTTTCAATTCCATTTTTAGCTATAACAAGTCTTCTGTTCAAGAAACCTTAATGGGGAAACTCTGCTATCTCGTTTTATTAAAGAGACAGAAACAATTTTGTAAAACTCTATATTTTTTACGTTACACGTAACACATCAGCATCAGTGGTCATTCAATTATGATAAAATGAACTAAAGCCGATAAGGGTTCTCGAAAACAAAACAAATTATACAGGATGACTCAAAAATTTGTTGATTCCGATATTTAAATTTTCTTTTTTTTTTGTGATTTATGCGACTGTATGTTTACATCTCCATTTCTTTATGTGAATTTTTGAAAAACGCCGAATTTGCTACATTATGTATAGGGTAAAGTAAAAGAAGCAAGCGGAAAATAGGAGAGAGGGTTTGTTTTAACTTTTATTAAAAAGCAATACTTACTTACACAAAATTAAAAAACACCATTAAAGCATTAAAAGATACTCAATAGGCTGTGTGCTCACCACGGCCATGAACGGCTCTACACCTTCTTTGCATACTTTGTATCAAATGCTCTAAGTATGCTTGTGGTATTGCTCACCAAGCTTCCTGTAAAGCAGCGAACAGTTGGTCGCGGTTTTCTAAGTGACTGTCTCCCCTTAGAACTCTTCTTTGGAGCATGTCCCATGTATGTTCTATCGGTTTTAAATCCGGGGACTGGGCGGGCCATGGCAATACCTCAATATCATTATCTTCTAAAAATGTTCATACCGTTCTAGCGATTTAATGGCATAACGGTGTTTTTTAGTTTTGTATAAGTTAGTATTGTTTTTGATTAAAAGTTAAAAAAACGCTCTCTCTTATTTTTCATTTGCATCTTTTACTTTACCCAGTACATAATATAGACATTTAAACGTTTCTTAAAGATTTGCATAAACAAATAGAGAAGTAAACATACGGTCGCATAAATCTTAAAAATAGGATTAAATATCGGAAACAACAAATCTTTGAGTCACTCTGTATAATTTGTTTTGTTTTTGAATGCATTTATTGGCTGTATTTGATTTTATCACAATTGAACGACCACTGATGCTGATGAGTTACGTGTAACATTAAAAATTTGCAGTTTTATAAAATTTTTCCTCTTTAATAAAAAGAGATAACAACGTTTCCCCATTAAGATTTTTTGAGCAAAAGGTTTGTTTTAGCTAAAAATGGAATTGAAAATTAAGTTTTGTAATTCTACGTAAAACGCGCCCATTCTACTTTAAAAAAAAACAAACGTTCTTTGAAGGACCCCCTATAATATCACCATAAACAGGTTTATGATATCACCTAATAACTTAAAGTTACTTTGAACAGCCATTTTTCAAAGACAATACAGCAGCCTTTTGGAAGCTTCATGGCTCGTGAAGATCACTTCGCTTTTAAGAAAGTTCTTAAAGTTTCAAAGTGACCTCAAATTTTCAATATCCCTATCCATGTGTGACATAGTGTCTGACAAATGCATTATAAATAATACAAAATAATGCGAATACCCACCTGTTTACGAAATTTGGAAAAAGCGTAATACGGACCTAAAATTTCCCTTTTAAAAATGGCCGACGCCAAAGGAATTTGTCTGGAAGACAGCGAAGGCGGAATTTCCGAAAGAAAATTCTGATTGTTTTTTTTCTGTGGCATGCTCATGTAATCTTGTAAAAAAATCGTATAGCTAAGAACAGTTTTTTACGTTTTTTTTTACGGTCTTCCAAGCACAAGTTATACTCAGCTATCAGTAAAGGTATAACACTGCCGATGTATAAATGCCTCAGACGCACTAGTTAATTAACAACATTTTTATAATAATTCGTAACAATTTTTTACAGACTCATTTTTAAATATTTTAAAACTTTTTCGAAAAATATGATATCTAGAACTATTACGCAGTTGAACTTGTAATATAAACCATTTTTTTTGGCAATGCTGTACAGTCTGCCTTTTTTGTAATATTTAGTTACTGAATAAGCGTAATATTTAAAGGCAGACGATTTGTCGAATTACAAGTGGAAAAAAATTGGCCCCAAACAACAAATGGAACAATTTTTTGTAATTTTTTTCTCATTACTTTACTTATAAACTGAATATGGAGAAGCCGACCATTTAAACAACTACTAATGTGAATATAAAATTTTAAAATAAAATATAAAAAATTAGTGTTATTTTAAATCTCTGTAACTATTCTTTTACAGTGTGCCACTATTTTTTATTTAGATATTAATACTTACACTTATACAACAGTGTATATATGTGTATAAGCATAATTTTTGTAGCAACATTCTTTGATTAAAAAGGAAAAAAAACAGAAGTAATCGGTTCAATTACAAAATATCCAGAGTGTGTTTATTATCAAATTAGAAAATATGTATACACAAAAGTTCAATCACTTTTTTTTATCATATCTTCCTCAAGTTTCATTTGTTCTATACAATCCATACTGTCCTTGCTGTCTATCTCATCATCATCAGCCTCGTTGACATCATCATCAGCCTCGACGAGGATACCGTTTATTTGTCATTACTCTCGGCTGTACCGGACGATCTTCGGAGCTTAAGCGTTTGTTTACTATTCTAGAATGTCTCACTACGGGGGCGCAACCAACAAAAACTAACCCAAACCCAAGGCATGCCCAAAATGACTAAAAAGTACTTTTTACAAACATAACCTAAAAAAAAATAAAAAAAAGTCTTGCCACCAACGGGAATCGAACCCGTGCCGCCATATCATAAGCACAGGATCTGACCACTGCACTAAAGACTTGGTGGAAGCGATCCATTGGGCATGGGTAAACTCCACGCCTTCCGGAGATCGTCGAGTACATACGAGAATAATGAGAACTAAACGGTTTCTTGCCTCGAAGTCCTGGTAAATATTTTTATTATCTTCTATAGAATCTAAGAAAAAACATTTTGTGAATGTTTGTAACATGCAACTTAATAAATAAGAGGATTTTTGCAAGGAAGTATCAAAAGTGTCAAATAAGTCGAAAAATTTTCATTAGTTGTTAATTTAGTTATCATTTACTTAAAATAAAAAATGTATTCGAATTTAAATTCAAAAACAAATATTACTTATGTCCTTTTTAAAATTTTATATACCTAATTAATTACGTTTCAAACAGTAGCTAGTACTTTTTTCAATACTTTTAAAAATAATTTTAATATTTATATAAGCAATTTAGGGGAACTTTTATTTAATTTTTGAACGAGTAGTAGAATTGCCTAAATGCCTAGGTGGTATTGTATTTACCTTCCACATTTTGAGATATCATCACTGGCAGCACAATTTCCTTTATGTTTTCCGGGGTTTCGGGGCCTTCGAACCACTTGAAGGTGGAATTTCCCACGCCATTCCAACTCCATTCGTAATTGGATGGATCCAATGCTGATGGAATGTTTACATCTGCATGAATCCAACTATTTGATATGTAAGACGTTCTCAAAATTTGTTGATCCAATTCTAAAGTGACCAGATTTTTTTGAAGTGAAAGAGGACATAGGGCCCTATTTAGAGTAGATTTGCAGGGGAGGAAAAAATGGAGAACAGCATCGCAGGCGAAAATTTTTTGGAAGTTCAAGGTCAGGCGGCCTTAGCTAAAAAGTGGGAATTGTATAAAGGTAAAAATAACTCGTTAAAATGAGAGTTTTATTAGGTAAAAAATCGTTTTGTATGAAAAGTGCGAGTTTTTGGCGCAATATTTAAATTAGTTTAGTTTCGCAGTGACTAATTTTATCCCCTAATACAATAAAATTTGTCTAGGTCAAAAACAGCCGCGCAGAAGATATTTTGTTTGTTAAAGTAGGTTGTATTTTTATAATCTGTGATGGAGTACGTTATGGGGAACATATTTAAAAAGAGGGAATTTATCATAATTGGTGGCTTGTCCCCTCAATAGGGGACAAATGGTCACTTTATCCAATTTTTTTGAGCACGGTAGCAGATTGGAAGAATTAAATTGGAAGTGATATCGAAGAATAAAGACCCATGCTTACGCACAACAGCAGAGATTCTCAATGCCCTCAAAGTTGCTAGCTTTCAACGCTTGTAATTAAAAACTATTGAAAAAATTATTTGCGTTTTCGGATATCGGATAGGCAATAATGTACCAATATTAGGTAGAATTCCCTGGAATTATTATATTAATACTTATTATCAAGGTAGGTAGTACTTGAAAGAGAGTAATTACTAGGCAATAACAGTAGGTGGTTGCTTAAATTGTCTGTTTGTACATTCACAAATCGTCTGCGTTTGAATATTTTGTTTATCCAGTATCTATAAATGGCTAGAAAGAAATGGCAGACTGTAAAAATTGCCAAAAAATATTATTTTCTTTACAAGTTAAAAAAGAAAGTTTTTTCGTGTTCTGTATGCGCTGGATTCGTCTGCCATTTTTTTTATTCTATATTGGAAATTACCAAGTTTATATCTAGTCTAGTTTGAATCGGTAAAAGCTTGTTCCGAGTTTTTATAAAAATGTTGTTAACATTTATACATCTGCCAAACATCTGCCTAGTAAAATTGTTATAACTTTACTGATAACTGAGTCTAACTTGTGATTGGCAGACTGTAAAAAAAATGTTCTCAGTTACACGATTTTTTTTATAAGATTACATGAGCATGCGTAACTATCGTGCTGGCGAAAAACGTGTGCCAATAAGCTTATGACGCATTTGGCAAACTTAATTTGTGTTCTTGTAATTTGCAGACTGTAAAAAGTTGTTCCAAGAGACCATTTTTTTGCAAACTAAAATTAATGCTTCAACATGCATTACCGCGGTGCGAGAAATGCTTGATACATATTTCGGTAGCTTACGGCTGTAAGTAGGTCCTCCTATCAAAGGCAGACTGCAAAAAAAAGGGTCACTTTTTTCTGTCAGGAGTTGCCGGTCTAACTAGAAATGAAATGAAATGAAAATGTTTATAAAATACATAAATCATGTTTTTACGGGTCAGCAGAGAGTCGAATATGACATACAATAATAAACTATTACATCAGATGTCTTTTTATAAAATTACAAGAACATATGGATTATAAAAACATTATCCTAATATGTAAACAAACATTATACGCAACACAGACAGACAGACAGAAACCAATGCAATACCAACATCAAGACAACATCAGATGTCAGAAAAGTCATTCGTGAGGTAATCCCTTTTTAGAATAAAATGCCTTCCCTGTTAAATATTGTTTCATTGTTTGGGAAAATACTTTGCTTATGTGCTTTGGGAGAACATTAATAGTTTTTTATGATATAAGTATTAGAAGTAAATTTTAACACAAATATCATACAATATATTTTTTTCTACACACGGCAATAAAAAGCATACAATAATTAAAAATTAAATATCTATAATCTCTTACAGCCAGGTAGTTTCTAATAGCATCGTATATTTATATTAAATTATCGAAATTCACATTTGTCGATAAAAACTAGCAACCATACAGAAAAACTGAAAATTTGAAAGGTCCTGTCAGTTTTTTTTAAACGCTAGCGCTGGCCGATTTATCAAAAATGCAAGAAATGCAAGAAATTGGTCCACTTAAAGACATGAAAGAACCTGCTAACAGAGCTACCTTGAATTTACTGCCACGAAAATCAAGAATTATTATTGTTAATAATAAATTTATAAATTTGTGTGAAAACAAAGGCGTTTCTGGGAAGTATTCCGAAAACATATTCCTGCCCCATTTTGAGGAAAAGGCAAAGGTATGGAAGTCATCTTCTCGTTGGTCTCATTATTCAATGAGCAAAGCTATGCTACATGTAAATAACGACGTATATATTAGCAAACATTTTAAACTCATTGCCTACTTGAAGCGTCAAGGAGAGGGTTACCAGGCCAAAAAACTAAAATTTTTACTAGAGACCAAATTGAACAGTTTCTGAAGTGCACACCGAACGATTAGCACCTTCTGATTAAAGTAGCTACGATTGTAGGAGCGCCTGGTGCCTGCCGCAGGCAGGAGCTTTGTCAGCTGACTCTTGACAACGTGGGAAGATATGGAGACTTCATTAGTTATTAAAATATCAGATACCAAAACCAAGGTACCACGAAGTTTCACTATCATTGAAAATTTTTATTTGTATTTTTAAAGTTTTGACAATTCTGCTCTCGAGTCTATAGCACCTCTGCTCTTTCTGTTATTTAAGTTGTACAAATTTTTCTCACCTTATTAAAAGTAGTTTTATGAAAAGGAAAAGGTTCGGTGCGTGATTGCTAGGCAGAAACTGCATGAAAGAGTTATCATGGGAGGGAGACCTGCTACAACCTCATCCGCAATGCCAACGAAAAAAGAGTTGAAATCCTGTGCACGAAGAGTGCATCCAGGTGAGGCCGGCTATGAAGAACTCTGCTTGATAATCCACCACATTGACACTTGAGAATTGGGAGAGTTTTCATATAAATGCCATAAGCCAATCTCTTTGTCTCGACGATCCTAGGCCTATTCCTATAACCATTTACCAATTCAGCTGGAGCCTAAAATTGGGTTTCTCCGATTAATGAAGTAAAGAGTGTGGAGAATTTCACGCATCAGCCTGAGCTCCTCACCAAACCATTTCACCTGTCCCCGCCGGTCATGCTCGCCCATCAGTAATAGTATCAATGAAAATCTGAAACCTCAGCTCAAGATTAATCTATAAAGTTCCAATTCGCATTCTCTATGGTTTTATATAAAGAAAACAGCCCCTCCCGTGGCACAGTTAACTCTTGTTTTAGTCTGTCTGGTCTTAAATCCAGGATCGAGAGGACAAGAATGATCAGAGAAGTGATTAAATGGGCTTGGTAAGGATTCCTCAGCTAAGATGTTAGTAAACACATTATCAATAGTTGCATTCATTCGAGTAGGAAAACCGGCTGTTATGTTTGAAGCAAAAAAAAACAAAGCTCTTTTGGTCTACTATCATTGATATAAAAGTGAACATTAAAATCACCTGTTGCGATAATATTTAATGATAAATTAAGATTGTCAAGGGTATTAGTGAGAATCCTCAGGAAACCATCAAAATCACCCGATGTAGATCTGTAGATAGTTATTAATTAACTGAATTGAAATATCCCCCAGAAAACCGTGTTATTTCACATGTCATCTCTTCCGAGAATTTAGTAATGCTAAGGTTTTCATATACAAAATCCCTCCTCAGGTAAATAGCGACCCCTCCAAGGTCTTTCTCAGATCGACAAAAACCAGAGGTAGCCTCGAAACCATGTATCTAATAAGCTAAAAACTCATCGTTATAAGCCAATACTCATTGACATAAAGAAAATGCACATCATTTTCCCCAATGATCATCTCAACTTTAGGAATTTTGTTCCTAAGACTTTGTATGTTTACATGCAACAATTTAAAATTAAAAATACAATATTTTTTAAGTTCTATCCTCACCGCCGTGGTACACCTCCGGAAGAATCTCTCTCGTTCCAGTTGAGCATCCATAACTTTAGCTCCATTTCCCTCGGTACCCCTAGTTTAAAGGATTTAACCAGCTTCGATTTTGTTTTCATTTCTTCACATGTGCAGTCGCCGAGGTGATGCTTTCCAAAGAATTGGACTATATGTTCAGCCTCAGTTTCCCTTGCGAGCCCTGATAGGTATACCCAGTGAATCTTCTTAGCTGCCTGTAGATCAGCTTCTTGTTTGTTTGAACCAACTATTGGTTCCGGCTGGCTACTCATATTTCTGCAAAATTTTCGAGACCTTACTTCTGTCGAACTAGGATCAGTTATATGATCAATGTTCGTTTTAGTTTTCTGGTCATTGTTCTCTTTGTTGCTGCTTTTCTCATGTTCGTGTGTTGGCGGGGGATTCGTAAAAACAACAGTGCCCCCGTCACTCCTGTCAACGTCAACGTCATTCTCAGTGAATGTCAGCTTGGCATCATTAACTACTTCAGCCCCCTGCACTTTTCCACGCTCTTACTTGAGTCCGCTGCCGCAGCAGCGGATGTAACCGCGTGCTCAGTAGCGCAGACGGCAACGTCGGCGACCCTGAGGCGGCCGGCGCCGGTCGCAAGCAGGGGGGATGTAGGGGCAGGGCCAGATTGTTTACCTTTTTTCTCACGTTTTCTTGTTGCAGTGTCCAATTTTTTCCGCAAATAGCAGTTTTCCTGAAGAAGGGCATTTTTTCTTCCAGCTCTCTGATGACTCTTAAATAATTGGATTTCTGATGAGCCAATTTGTCCCTTTTCTATATTTTTGGTTCCTGAATCGTCGACAAGGTCATCGTCACACACTGTAGCGAATTTTTCTTTAGGTTCTTCTGCCCCCAAGCTTTCATTTTCGCAACACTTTTTGTTTTTTTTTATGCACATGAAGTGTAAAAGTAGGATATCCAATTTTTACACTTTACTTTTCTTAGCACTACTTGCGATTTACAACGTGCCAACAAACAGTAGTATTTTTTCCAAAATTAAAAAGTACTTAGAGTGTATACCTTCATATTATAGCTAATTGAAAACTGTCACGATGAGTTAAATTAACACATTTTATAGAAAAGGTGAGACTAAAAAATATTTTTTTAGCCTGAGCCAGTTTGTACGCATATTTATGGAGTTTAAGAACCCGTTGTGTAATGTTTCAAAAACGAGACTGCAACATTTTAAGTGGCAGTCCCTGAATATCCGCATACTCTACAATAAACGTGTTCTTTAGGGAACGACCCTCAATCTAAAAACCTAAAACATCAAACAGGAGAACCTAATATAAAATACATTGAAGCCTGCAATATCCAACTGTTTGTCTTCGAAACGTAAACAAAATAACAGTAAAGTAAATTGCTATTTTGGGAATAAAACCGTGCACCTTAAATCCGACAATAAATCTGGAATTTTTAGCAAAAGAAAAAAGAAAAACCGGACGGCGGGAAGCGGAAAATTGGAATAGCATCGCTTTAAGATATATTGTGGAGTCAACTTATCAGGGTCTGAATCGTTGCCAAAAATAGTTCGAATCTTACAAGATGCGGGACACGGAGTGTAATTCGTGACGTCAAACATGTAAAAGATATTTTATACGATATAAAAAGGTGTCCTGTTTTTCGCATCTCAGTACTTATCCTAAGAAATAATTTTGGCATTACTGACGAAAAATAGCTCGACGCAAAGATATTTTGAAATGATATAAGAAAATTTGCCGCATGTAATCACAAGATTCGAGTGTCATAAATTGATTTTTTCATTTCGCTGTAATTAAGGTGGCTGATTATTGATGTGTAAATACCTTACGCGGCGGTATGAGGGTAAATCTCGGCAAATGGGACGAAAATATGGAACGGAAATATGTAAATGGATGTGACATCATAACCCATGCGCATTGAACAGCAAGCTAATCCAGGACGGCCGCGATTGCAACGACTCAAGTGGCGCATCTAAAAAGCTAGCCGCTAGGGCGGTATTAGATTTTCATGTCCATGATGTCAATACAGGGCATAGGCTTACACATCAGTGTCTCAAGTACTAGCAGACTCGCTCATTGTTTTTTTATTTCCAAACTATGAGACTAGCCACAACACACATTAGTAAACATAGAACCACTGACACAGGAATTTTTGTCGACTTTGTCTTCGATTTGGCACAATCTGCAACTGTTTTCACAGCACCATAACAATCAATTTTTGATTGTAATTGATTTCTCTAAACGCAGTTATAACAGTAAATTGTGAATGAAAATTGGGTGCATATGAAATCAATGATTATTCAAAATAATTTATTTCCCAATTCTATTCTAATAGTAAAATGCGATCCTATTCTGAGCCTCTGTGAGTAACTCCCAGATAAATAAATAGTTAGATGTCACAGTTTCAACTTATCTATCGGTTTAAAAGTTTGATATTTCACCTCTACTAACTGTGCACCACAACTTATTTCGAACTTTTTCACCATTTACTGGCTCAATACGATCCTTGTGCAACATCGCACATTTTTTTTTATTAGAGAGGATTAGGAATCTCCTTATCAGACTTCCGGATCTGGCTCACAACTATTTTGCATGCCCGGAGCAGTGCGAATTGCCGTTACACTTCCGGAAGCACCTACCAACTAAATCCACCCCCCTCGTTGCTCACTGCGCTGGAACCGCTCTCGCATTACTTCGGTCGCGGTCGTTGGGAAGTCTACAGTTTTAATTCTGTATGCTTTCTTTTGGTACTAATATTTACCTGACGAGTTTATAAGTAGTAGTCCATCCCTTTTCAGACTCAGTTAAACTTAATCATAGTTTTGTCTATGAACGCTCTTCCCGTTTTTGTTTTATAGCCTTCTCTAGCTCTCAACCACATGGGACAAGTAAAGAGCATGTGTTTTAGAGCAATGAGCAAAATTATTTAAGAAGAGCCACATTTGGCATCGACCCCTTCCGATTTGGCTAATTTTTCGTGGGCATGTTCGCATATTACCTACAGGGTAGTCAAAACCTAAAATATTAGGTCCCGCAAAAATTTACTGGTTATCCTGTAGCCATTTTTCGTTTTTTATTTCACATTTTTGACTTGAATTTGGGTATTTTCGATTACGCAGAGGTTTTTTGTGCTTAGTAGTTGAAAATCAGTTACCTAGTATAAAATTGATCAAGGAACAAAAATATGGCCACAGATTTCACCTACGATAAATAACTCCAAAAATATTGCCCAAAATCTCTAAAAATTTACCAGAAAAGGCCCAAATATTTGGGAAATGTTCAAAAAATATTTTCTTTGGCTATACGGTCGCATTGTAGAGAAAGAACCAGCGAATCCAATGGGCACACACCCAGATTTTTAGGACGAACCGTTCAGAAATTGCGCGACCTCAAAGTTGGAGGTTTTTGTTTTCTTTCAAAAATCTCAATTTTTGACCTCGTGGGACCATGTCCGACCTACCTGGACTTCCTGGAGCGCTCGGTGCGGGCAGCGAGAGGCGACAGAAAGTGACAAACGTGAGCTGTGCTGCAGCGCAGCGCCCTTAGCCGGAGCGCCAGGAGGGTTCAGGGTAGGCAAACCTGCCAAGCATGCGTGTTGGATAACTTGCTTACCTGGGGGCTTATTTGCATTGAGCGTACGAGATCCCGAATTTTTATAGCGCGACTATAATATAAATGTGCAGGCTTTTCATATTTAAGCGAGCGGAGGGCCATGCATAAAGTGTTCAAATATTTGGAGAAACGTAACAGGGGGTATTCTAGCTAACAATTATATAACATTTATATTTTAGTGACGCTATAAAAAGCTGTTTACTGGATGCTCGATACAAAAATGCTACCGGGGGGGCTTCGGCTTCTGGCGTCCGACGCTGTGCTGTGCGTATGGGTCAGGCCCTTCCCCTCTTCCCTCCAACCTCACCTGCCCTACCATCTCTCCCGTTCAGTCTCCTCTCACTGGTCGACTAGTCATATGAGCCTACTTTAAATGATGCCCTCACCAAGGTCCCCAGACCATACGAAACTTTGAGTGTTTTCAGTGGAATGTATGGTGTTGTTCGGCGGGCGAAACAACAGATCCATTACAATGGTCACCGACGTCTATAGCGACAAATCAGGAGTGGATGTGTCACTCCTGGTGCCAAATCTGCCAGCCAAGGAGATAAATTAGCCAAAGACATAAAATAATTTTGAGAAGGACCCATTAAAGGATCTTATTATTTTGTTTCATATAAATTTAATTACTTTGGCAAGAACCTCATGTATCTCATTCATTAAGGAAATCACAGTACTTCCGGAGTAGAAATTGCTAATATGTTTGCCCATTATTTTTCTCAGGTATATAGTAGTAAGTATCTGATGTATACTCACATTTAAGCTCTTTAGATATAAACAAAGGACCTGGCCCAGACGGCATACCTCCTTTACTTCTTAAACATTGCAGTTTTGTTCTGGCCCGCCCCTTACATACTATTTTTAACCTATCTCTTGCTGAGGGAATTTTTCCTGAATTTTGGAAACTAAGTTACCTAACACCAATTCATAAATCAGGGAAAAAAGACTCAATAGCGAATTGTCGACCAATTAGCATATTGAGTGCCATTCCCAAGGTCTTCGAGCATATCATAACTAAGTATTTGAACTCATTACTAAGTTCATTTATTGTTTTTAGACAGTTTGGCTTCCAAACTGGAAAGAATACAGAACTCAACTTGCAGGCTTATGTTGAAATCATTTCTGACGCCTTGGAGAGTGGTGGTCAGGTGCATTCAATTTATACCGACTTCTCCAAGGCGTTTGACAAGGTCAACCATGCTGTTCTTTTGTCTAAGCTGGTGAGTCTGGGAGTTGGTGGTCCATTGCTGTCATGGATACGAGGTTACTTGACTGGGCGCTCCCAGATCATTAGATTCAATAATTTTCAGTCCGAGAGCATAAGGGTCCCATCTGGTGTTCCCCACTTGGGTCCCCTTCTCTTTAATCTCTTCATCAACGACCTGGGATCGCATTTTGAGCACAGTCAGTTCCTCCTTTTTGCTGACGATTTAAAACTTTTTATGAAAATATCATCACTGGAAGATTGCCTGAAGCTCCAGTCTGACTTGGACAGGTTGGTTGCGTGGTGCAAAAAAAAATGATATGGATCTGAATGCTTCAAAGTGTCATTCAATCACTTTCTTCAGGTCAAGGTCGGAAATTGAACAGCCTTATTCAATAGAAAATAATATACTTATCAATGTTTCCGAAATTAAGGATCATCGTTTGATTATGGACTCAAGGCTCACTTTTGTTCCTCACATCCGGAACTTCGTTACTAAATCTCTTCAGCTCCTTGGGTTCATAGAGCGTATTACTAGTGAGTTCACAAATGCTAATGCAATTAAACAACTGTATTGCTCATTAATAAGGACTCATCTCGAATACTCCCCCTGTGTCTGAAATCCTTGCTATAATGTTTACACTCAGGAAATTGAGAGGGTTCAACATAAGTTTCTTAAATACATGGTCTTCAAACTTAACACCCCTCAATTAACATATCATCAGCTAGAATCGAATATTCATATTATGACGGTTGAAAACCGCAGGAACCTAAAATACCTTAAAGTGCTTTATAACTTATTACATAATAAATATAACTGTCCTCTTTTGCTTGATAGAATAGGGCTACATGTGCCTTCCAGGGAAACACGTTTAGAACTAACTATGGCCTAAATGCTTTTATATCAAGGTCAGGTAGACTGGCTAATGAGCATCCCACGCTTGATTTCTTTTCGAATAGATTGGTTTTCTTGAAGCAATTACATACTATATTTTGAAGTCTCTAATTTTGCTACAAATCTCACAATTTATATCCTCTTCTGTTATTATTTAAACTAATTTATTATTGTGATAAATATGTAACTCTGCGATAGAATTAAGATTACTTTATTTTTTGTAAAATTGGGCAATGCCCGTTAACAAATAAATAAATAAAATAAATAAATAAATTACAAAATCACAATACACTATTTAGACGGTCACACTATACCCCAGAAACACCCCTGGCCACAAGAGAGGTACAAAGGCTCGAAGCTAGGACATTGGTAACGCACCTCACGACGCCTAGTAGGCAGTCAAAACATCTGATGCTACCTTGTCAATTACGTGAGAGGTGACTGGACGTGAAGGCGGGTCCTCATGAGCGCATTTGAAGCAGACTCAGTTTGACAGCGCAATACGTTCGTTTCGGCGTACTGATCCCCACCGACAGTTCCTTTTAACGTTTGACAGCTTGTGCGAACTGTCACTACTCTACTGTCAGCAGAGCGTGATAAATAATAAATATAAACACAAAATACAT